>VURO01035528.1:0-12081 GCA_015108175.1 Pelvicachromis taeniatus | reverse complement strand
AAGTACTCGTACTCGTTAAAATTCCCCCGATACCACGGTCTGATACCTGTCTATGTTTGAGCGGCATGTAAGGGGTTAATCACAGGCGCCGAGTGCCCGCCCCCAGGCCCCGGCTGCAGCTCAGAGCGGGGAGAAGGCGAGGCGAGACATGTCAGCCGTGTGGAACTATCTCAAAGTGAACGAAGACGACAAAACAAAGGCGGACTGCAAAGTGTGCTCAGCAAAATTGTCCAGAGGAGGCTCAAAAGGTAGCGCGTTGAACACGAGTAATTTAATCAAGCACCTAAAATCCCAACACGACAACGAGTACAAAGAGTTGACCCACGCGTCTAAACCAACACAACCCACGCTGCAGCAAACTCCTGCAAGACGAGAGAAAATGTCCAGAGACGATCCACGTGCTGTGAAAATAACACGGGCAATTATCGAGTACATTGCATTGAGTGAGCGGCCACTCTCGGAGTAGAAAATGTGGGATTCCTGCGTCTCCGCCATGTTCTGGAGCCCAGATATGATGTCCCACGCCGCCACTACATGACTGACACGGAGCTGCCTAAACTAACACTAACACTTCTTTGTTAAATTATATGACTAAAGCTGTTACCTGTAAGTTTAAATCATGCTTTTATTAAGTACCCGGTATCGGTATCGGCGAGTACTGAAATGCAAGTACTCGTACTCGTTTTCCAAAAAAGTGGTATCGGTGCATCCCTAGTATCTACAGAACCAGTGCACGTTTTGAGCTACGAGTGCACCAGCTGCCTAATGCAGTGCTTTGATTGGTCAGATCTTTTTATTCACGTTTGAAATGTCGCGCTTGGTACAAAAGATATAATCGCAGAAAGTTTGTAGGGTAGGAACACCTGAGTGGGACAAATATGTTTGGACTTGTGGGACGTGTTACCGAGGTGAGAGGAAAAGCATCGATTTCAGCTTCTCTTCAGGGGCTGCAGAGCTGGATTTAAACTCCTCCTCCTCACATACAAAGCCCTGAAGGCGCCATCTTATCTCAGAGACCTCGTGGTATCACATCACCCCAACATGTCGCTCCGACAGCTTCTAAAAGTAGGATCTGAGGCCGAGCCTTCAGCTTTTAGGTACTCGAAGCAGCTACGAGGTTTCCATGAACGCGGCTGGACTTCTTCAAGTTAACGTTTTTCTAAGAACCTCAAAGAAGTCCAGTCTCTTCTCTTTCTGCACTTTTACCTTCTCGCTTGTCAGTGACTGATTAAAAACTCTGGGCTGTTGAGTCTTCCGGCTTCCAGAGGTTTTCAGGAGGACGATCACGAGTTTTACTCACTCCGGGTTTGTGAAGTGTGTTCTCCTGCAGGCCGAAGAGCCCGCCTCCTTGGCCTCCCTGCAGGGGGGAGGCTGTAGCTGAGGACAGGAGGTTGGGTGACTGGGCAATCATGGGTGAGTTGGGGGTGGAGGTGAGAGCTCCTGTCAGCGTGAGGCGCTGCAGCTCCCTCTGCCGCTGCTGCTGCAACATCTGGCACACCACCACCTGCTGCTCCTGGAGGAGGGTGAGAGGAGAGCCGCTTTAAGGGACGAGCAGAGAAAAGGCGCGCATGGGAGGTGGCATAGTGCTGGGAGTGCTGTGCAGACGTGTGCAGCCTGTCACCAGGGGGCAGTGTGGGCATGATGTGTGTGTGGGCCACTCTTGTTCATGCCTGTGTAGATCCTGCTGGGAATAACAAAGAGCGCCTCTATGTTCAAACCGACTGTTAAAAACCATCAAAACTGTCGCCTTGTCCCCTTTTTGTGATCTTTGATGGGCTTTTGCATCTTCCTCTCCTCAGTGACCTCCTTCCTGTTTGAGCCATCTGGCCTTCATCACCACTGTTACATGCTCCTAGGCTTTGTAGAGGAGAGCCTGACAAGTGCGTAACTGTAAAGGAGTTCAAGGAAACTCTGTTTGGGGGTATTTGATAAAACAATCACAGTTTGAACGATCATGCTGCCATAACTGAGCAGCTCTCTACAGCGCCCCTCTGTCAGATTTGCTGGCGCCCTCATCTGCTCTGCAGCGTTCATCAAAAACAGGCTCAAAGCTTTGTTCTGTTTGGCAGAACGGAGCGCTCTGCGACTTCTGGGATGAATGCTGAGGAAGGGTCACGGGAAGCGTCTTTAATGGGCCCAATCAAGTCAGGTGTGTGTCAGAGCTGGACAAGGACGCACCTGCGCTTGTGGAATCCAGGGTTAAGCAGTTTGAGCTAACCTAAGAGCAGTGGCGAGCTACACTGCTGCACGCACCAGCGCCATGACACTGCACTGCCTCGCTCTGCTGTGGCGTTAGTACCTGCCTGAGCACTGATAACACACCTTATCTCAGGGAATCCTGGAGCCGTTCACATTGAGCGTCCTTCTTGCGCGTGAGTGGAAACTCTCACACGCAAGTTTGCTTTTTTTTTTTCAATCTGTACGTGTTTTTGTTGTTGTTTAAATTAGAGACAAAGACTGTAAACAAATGTTCACACTAGTCTGCTCCAGTCGTTCTTTCACTGCCGCCTCGTCTAACAGGGCAAAAGTGAACGTACGCAGTTCCCCGGTGTCTTCAGTCTACTATATCAAAGCACTTATAGTTTACAGTCAAACAGGAAACCCACTGGTTCCTATATTTACGACGCCTCACTGGTTTGCACCCCACCAAGCATTCCTCACTTTGCAAGTCAAATGAGGGCGGCTGGTTCCCTTCTGCTGGCTCGCTTCTACACAAAACATTATTCTTGGTGCAGTTCTGATCTTAACTAACATACGTGAATCAGTCAGTATGTGCTAATGGTTAATATCGCAGAATTCATCTCCCAGCTTTAAAGGAGTGTTATGGCAAGTTCCTGAATTAGACAGATGTGATCACTGTGGCGGTTCAGCCAGTCGTGAGCCAATGACCGTGTTAATGAGCCAAACCAAACAGCGGCGCTGAAAAATGATGCAATACGGAAAAAGTGCAGTTCCTCTAATGGCCACGTGACGCGCGCCCTTATATTCCCCAGTAAATATGACCGACTTTAAGCATGAAGAAGGACAACTGTACAGGGAAGTTTGTATTTAAGCTAAAGTTTGCATCTTGAGGGGAACGGCTGCTTTGCCTGACAAACAGATGCAAATGGACGAAGCTGCAATAATCACATGGCTCACTATGTGGTTACACAACAAACACACCATCCAAGACACGCGTGCTGCATTTTTCACAAGACCAAATGTAAGGAACATCAGGCACGTGCGTCTGTGCCGCGCACCTCACCCAACAGGCCTGCCAGCTTTAGCTGACTTCGTGACATCATCACGCCGCGGGTCAGAAAAGTCTCAGAGCAGATGTGAGAAAATGTAGAGGTGTGAGAGGAAGACAGAGCGACCAGGTGAGAGGAAGACAGAGCGACCAGGTGAGAGGAAGACAGAGCGACCAGGAAGACAGAGCGACCAGGTGAGAGGAAGACAGAGCGACCAGGTGAGAGGAAGACAGAGCGACCAGGTGAGAGGAAGGCAGAGCGACCAGGAAGAAGACAGAGCGACCAGGTGAGAGGAAGACAGAGCGACCAGGTGAGAGGAAGACAGAGCGACCAGGTGAGAGGAAGACAGAGCGACCAGGAAGACAGAGCGACCAGGTGAGAGGAAGACAGAGCGACCAGGTGAGAGGAAGACAGAGCGACCAGGTGAGAGGAAGACAGAGCGACCAGGAAGACAGAGCGACCAGGTGAGAGGAAGACAGAGCGACCAGGTGAGAGGAAGACAGAGCGACCAGGTGAGAGGAAGACAGAGCGACCAGGTGAGAAGAAGACAGAGCGACCAGGTGAGAGGAAGACAGAGCGACCAGGTGAGAGGAAGACAGAGCGACCAGGTGAGTGTCCTTACAGGCGTGAAGTTCTGCGAGGCGAGGAACTGCTGCAGCTGCTGCTGCTCCAGAAGAAGCTGCTTCTGCTGCTCTGACAGGAACGACGACCTGAAACAGATGTTGACATGTGGACGCACACCTGTCACACGGCGCCACCGACTCGTTTCCCACACATTTAGATTTTGGGGTCAGGGTCAGGCACTAATTTATTAATAAACAGTGTTTACGAGCTCCAACCAGCAAACATTTTTATTTCACACGTGATCGTAAATAGCTCCGCGGCGCTTTCTTCCCGCCGCTGAACTCCAGCTGGCGGTGGTTCTGCTGCAGCCTCGGCACGCCGGCTGTGGTAGCAGGTGAACCCGCTCCTCTCCACCTGCTGCAAAGGTCACATTAGAGTGGTCCTCCCTCTCACAGCACCACCGACAGCTGCAGTGGAGCGTGTCCCACTATGGGGACATTGTAGACATCAACAGAAACGTGGCCAGCGAGCAAGCTGGTGGCAGAAACACCAAACGAAAGATACTAAAGACCGGAGTGAGGGGAGGAGCAGGGTTGGCAAATCCTACAAATAATCTAAACCCAAAGTTCGAGCCTCTAAATGAATGAACTAAGACTCTTCGTGTTTTCTTCTTCTGTGGTTTTTACAGACACAAACAAACAGGTGTGCTACGTACGGACTCGCACTCTTGGGAAGCTGAAAGCCTTGAGACAGCGCCAGGGGGTTGAGAGGTGGAGGTTGGGGTCGCAGCGCCGGGAGCGCGGGCTGAGGAGCATTCTGCACGGGCGACTGGATCACCCCGTTCAGACTGCCGAGCACGCCGTTCACGGCCAGCTGAGGACTCCCTGCGAGAGACGCCATGAGTCCGCCCATCACGGGGAGAGTGGAGCTGCCGGCCTGAGCGATCGCCCCCAAACCGTCGTTCAACCCTCGATTCAAGCCGTTCAGCAGCGGCTGCCCGAAGGAGGCGGGGCTCTGCTGAGGGGGGGGTGTGCTCTGGAAGGAGAGAGACGAGCTGCTTCGGGAAGGACTACCGGAGTGGAGCTCCTGGAACAAACACAAGAGAGCGAGCGAGCGGCTTTTTACCCAGTTTACTGTAAAACGGAGAAAATCTACAAAGAGGCTTAAAAAAGAGAAATATACTTGCTAACGGTGCCTGACGGGATTGCACGGTGATTTGGAGACATGAAAGGAACTAAAGTTTCTCACCTCAGACGAGGTAACAAAGGAGGTGTCATTCAGGAAGCAGCTTTTGGACAGGGGACTCTTATTGGTGCTCAGGGCATCTACGGAGATGAGAGCCACAATCACAGGGTGAAAACTACCAGGTGTGCACTGAACACCATTTTCTGTTAATTAACATCAATAAACCATCTGTGTGAGCAGGTGGGGGGGGGGGGGGGATGAAGGAATGAAAGGGGGCGACGGGATTGTGACTTATGTGTCCTGAAGGTCCCACATTAAAGTGGACAGAGGAGCTCAATCTGACCTTGGGTGGACGACAGGAAGTGTATCTGGGCGGACGTGTGCATGGCGCCCTGGGTGGAGTGGACCTGTGGAGGGAAAGGCACGGCCAGCTCCGTGTTGAGCAGCTGCAGCCGCTCCTTCTTGGCCGTCAGGCTGAGGATCTGGTCCTGGAGCCGCTGGTTCTCCTGCTGCAGGGAGTGCAGCGACTGGAGCATCTCCATAACTGCAGGGAGAAGAGGACACGCCCCATTTCAGTCCAGCGTTTCCCACCATTTGATTCTTTTCAAGGCGGGGACGACTGCAGGCCTATGAACGTGGGCACACACTCGTTAAATGAATGATTAAATAATGCTACACATCCATATACAGTAAATAATGGAGCTGATGATCTGTAGTCTTCCTGCAGACCTGCAGAGTAAACCGGGACGACTGCCCTTAACGGCCTTTTCAGGACTGGACTGTGAGAAAAGAAATAAGGGAGCTCCACGATCAGCTGCACCTCCACCGATTCTCTCCTTCTGTGGAAGATTTCTCTTTCTGCCGTCTGGGACTCCAGCGGGTGATCGTAGTCTTTTTTCTATGGAGCTATAATAATGGACCACGTGGGACAACACAACACCCCAGCGGAGCATTTCACTACCAGAGTTCAGTATAAAGATCAGCATCACCACGAGGACTCACAAGCGTCGGCAGAGACGGCTGAAACTGTCGGACCTGGAAACTGTCGGACCAGGCATCGCTGGTCCAGTCCAGCCTGAGGCAGAGCCTTCAGCTTTCAGGCCCCTCTCCCGAGGAAGCAGCTCCCAGTTGGGCTCAGGAGACAGACCCGCCCTCTCAACCTCTAACTTTGATTTTTGGTAGTTAGAGCTGCATCCAGTGAACCCGAACCATCCCTTAGTTGTGCTATTTTAGGCTCCCATGACTTCCCATGATGCACTGGGACTCCCACTTCTCTCTTTCGCTCACTATTGCATGTCAGTGGGTTTCTGTTCTCTTGCTTCCTGACCCCGTTCTGAAGGTATTTCTGGGTTAGCAACGCCAGCTGCCATCATTACTGTCAGTATTATTACTGTTACTGCCTGAGAAGCTTTGGGATTGTCTCAGGTTGTTTTAGCAGGAGCCAATCAGGGATCCAGGAACAGCATTTAGTGTTGTTTGCAAAACCTGTCACATCACAAACACTGGAGGAGGCGTGCAGTCTGGAGCTGCGCTCGTTATGATCACAATTATTGTATTTACTATAACGACCAGCTGGTGGTGCTCAAACAGAAACTAAGTGTTAGCGTTCAGTGCTTCCTGTCTCTCTGCTCTCCTCCCGCCCCAGCCGCTCGGGGCAGATGGCCGCCCACCCAGAGACTCTTGTGCTTGATCAGATTAAACTCGCTTTGCTGGAAGAGCTGGTTCGATACAATCAAGGGCACAGAGCAGCTGAAGGGCGATCCAAACCAAACCTTCTGTTTTTGTGTAGTTAAATATCAACACGCTGATTTGCTGGACGTGTCGGGGTAAACCAGTCACGGCTAAACGATCGCCGACGCACTGGCGGATATGCTTGACAGGAGTGGACCCACAACCTGCGCTGTGCTTTCCTTAAGGCACCGTCTCACAGGTGTTTCCAATTATTCTGGCAGTTTGGGCCCCCGCTTGGGTCGAAGTCGGGCAGAGTTATGTTGGAAAATATTAGCGGTCACAAAACAAAGGCCGGGTCCTGAAACATGCCACATTTTCAGCCTCGTGCACTCAAGTTAACTCGCTTATTTTTATACACTACAAAAGCAGCGAGACTGTAGCTAACAGTAGAAGTGAGTGTTTATTCTGAGAGCACGTCACGAGGTACTAGGTAGGCTTAAAAAAAGAAAGGCACACAAAATCTGCAAAATAAACGTTACGCTTTCTCGTGCAGATAAATATAATTAAGGTGAGGACGCGGGGCTATTTCCTTTTAAAGAAATACACCGAGTTAAGTGCGATGAGACCCGAGGGGAGACCAGCAACCGTGGAAATAAAAAGCCGTCTGCATGCAAGTGTGAGCCGAGAGCACTGACAGTGCTGGGTGTAGGAAGCGAAAAAGGAGCAAATAATAGAGTCGAAAGCAAGTGTCAGCTGATGATGTCCCTGGAGGAAAAGTGAGTCGGAGCAAAAGGCGGCGAGCGAGGTGCTTCAGCACAGAGACGAGCAGAAGACACAAAGCAGCTGCTGGAGCAGCTTTCAGAGCCGCCGGCACATCTGCTCTCCTGCTGAGCTGCTTGTTGTCCCCACACAGGTACATTCATCATCTGAACACAGCACAGAGCGGCGGCCTGCACGTGCAAGCCTCCCAATCGTCCCGGCTTACAACGCACTGAAAGGTTCAACCAAAGAGCCGTTTCTCTCTCCCAGCTTTGCTCTGAGAGGCTCAAAGTGACGTTAGCGCTGAGCAAAGTCGTAGTAAAGAACGAACACCTGCAGTTCCTCCGACGGCCACTCGAGGCGCTCGTGTCCAAGTGCACAGCAGGAACAAACACATTCACCGCTCGCTGCACTAAGCATCATGGTCTCTGTGGATATGGTCCTCCACGACAGCTTTACTTTCTGAAGCCACACAGTTTGATTGTTTTTGATTGGATGAATTTGGGGGCGTGGCTACTTTGACTGGCCAATGACTGTCTCACCTCTGCTCATTCCTCAACCGTGGTTTTAATGGATTCTTACAAATGATACGACTTCCTGTGCAGCTGTGTTGTTTATGTCCATCTTCTGTGCGCAGAATACACTCACCGGCCACTTCATTAGGGACACCAGGTCAGCAGCTCAATGCATTTAGGTGCGAACATGGCCGGGTTGTCGATACCAGGCGGGCTGGTCTGAGATCTTCTGGGAGTTTCCCTCATAAGTTCACAAAGAGTGATGAAAAACAGGAGCATGTCTGTCCAGCAGCTCCCTGGGAGCTCCGAGGAGAACGACCACACTGCTTTGAATTTGACAGGAAGGCGACACGTCTGCAGAAGAGCGCCTCGCTGCGCTACTGCAGCCCGGACAACAGGAAATTACAAAAACGTCTCGACATTTGCTGTGAAACTCAGACGCTCGGCTCAGACTTCGGCGTGAACAACATGAAAGCGTGGACGTGCCGGTGGTGCAGCCGAGGACCGTTTAGACGCCGCCGCCGACCTGAGTGCCGTTACTGTCCATCCGTTTACGAGCGCCGTGGCTTAAAGCACGTCGACTGCATGAAGTTACCAAAACGTCTGAGGAGCGCTTGCATCACCTTGTTGATGAAGTAAGTTCTGAAGGCATGAAGGGGTCCAACGCGGTACCAGCACTGCGTGACTAACTGCAGGTCTATTTTCACTTGGTCCGTCTCATAAACACTCAGTTCAACATCTAGTCCCACTTACTGTTGACTCCCATCTCTCCGTTGCTGTGTTTCTCCAGCAGGAGGTCAATGTGAGAGCTGGCCGGAGGGACGTTCTCAGGGCGGGCTCTCACTCCGGCGCCCAGCCCGTCCCTCTGGTCGAACAGAAGAGGAAGACAGCTCATCGGAGACCTGGGTGTGGAGGAGGAGAAAAGCAACAGGAAGTCAGAGGCAACACGTCACAGCTTCTGCAGCCAAGCTGGGAAACTACCACTCATCCTGTGTGGCTGTGGTTTGTCTAAATCCACGCAGTCGCTTTGATTGTCAACACTTTCCTGTTGCTGGAAATAAAAATGTCAAAGGACCAAATGAGCCGAAGAATGATGAGTCAGCAGCGGTTTATGCATGCTGACTCATTTCAGTCAGTAAACCTGACGTGTAACAAAGATGGACTGATGTACAAAGTAACCATGAAATGCTGGGACTCACTGCGAGGAAAGACTCTCTCTCGGCGAGGTCCCCTGACATGGGAAGCGACAGTCATCGAGGTCAGACTCTGAGAAAGGGAACACACACACCTTAGCTGCGTGGCGGCGTCGCCAAAGCAACAACAGATTTGAATGAAGTTTGGTGACGCTTGTCTAAAGCAAACGTTAAGTTTCTCAACAAGCAAACTGCGCTGATGTGCGAACGCCGCCGTCCTCTCACCGGGCAGTGAGGTCTGGGCTTGGCTCAGTAGTGGCGGCAGTGTCAGGGCCGTGGAGAGACAGCTGGTGAAAGGCTGAGCGGAGGTCAGGCTGTAGGAGGCGCTGGACCCTGGGGGGACCTACGAGACGGTGAACGGGACAAAGAAAGCACCGATTAATCCAGAAAGGAGTGTTTGTGAGGAAGAGGTCGACTGGGAACGTAACAATCTGGAGGATGAAGACGCGGCTTCATCGTCGTTTATGAACGCCGTCACAGGATGCATCCCGGACAGGTCACACCTATGATCGCCCACGTCTCTGCACGCGAGGTGAACGTTCCCGCACCGCTGTGCGTGCACCGCTGCAGTTGTGTGACGCAGACACGCCCTGTTGCACCTGCGTGCTAACACGGAGACTTTGATGACCACACCCATGCTAAGGGGGTCAAGGGGAAGACGTCTCTGCGGGTGAACGCAGTCTGCAGCTACAAAAGGCACAACCTGAAAGTGTCTTTGTGACGTACCTGTGTGTTTGACACGGCAATGACGGGTGGGAGGGACAGCGACGAGTGGGACGAAAGGAGTCCTGAGGAGAGAGGGGTGCTACACATACCCCCTCCCAGGGACAAGGAGGTGCTACACACCCCTCCACCCAGGGAAAGGGGGGTACTGCAGACGCCCCCGCCCAGTGTGAGAGGGTCCTTGAGGCTGGAGTAGATGCCTGAGTGACATAAAGATAAAGAAATGAGCTGTTTCCACGACTGCAGTCAGAGGAACACGTGAGCCAATCAAATGGAAAGTAGGGCAGGAAGTGCAGCGCAGACACATGCAGCACACACACACATGCAGCACACACACACACACACCATGTAGGACAACATCACTGCCTCACTCAGATTACAAAAACGTGCGGAACCACATTGAACTAATATTTTAGAAGCGGAGCCGCGAAACAGTCGACTTGTTCCGCTCAGTCTGACTTGCAGGAGCTTTTCTTCGCTGCACTTGTGACGCACAGATAAGCTGCTGCGCGTGATGGAAACACACCAAAGTGCAAAGAGACAGCGCTTCAGTTTTGTTCCTTCGCCACACACAGGAAGCCCGAGGGCTACCACGCACGCCCACGCGCTCACACTCACCCGAGCCAAGCAGCGAGCTGCCGCGGCCTGTAGAAAAACTACCAGTGGAGGACGAGGAGGAGGAGAAAGAGGAAGAGGTGGTGGTGGGAGGAAGCGTCGAGGAAAAGGTGGGGTGGGGGACGGAGGACGGGCTCGGGTAGAGCGAGGAGGTTAAGGCAAGGGGAGGCGGCGCTGTGTGGTGATGGTGGTGGTGGTGCTCCTCCTCCCTCCTCTCTCGGTTCTTGCTCCCCCGCGGGCGGCCCGGGCCGTGGCGGCTCTTCTTGTTGCCGCGGTGCCTCCTCTCTCGAGGCAGCGGCGGCGGAAGCGCGGCTTTGTCCTCCGTGTCGGCCTCCTCCAGGATGGGCGGCGTGCTCAGCTGGGACGGCTTGCAGAGAGATTTGGAGGGTTTGTAGTCGCTCGACGAGGAGATCTTTCGGATCTTGCCGCCGCCGCCGAGCCCCGACGACGACGTGATGCGCATGATGGACCCGAAGGTGGAGATGG
This sequence comes from Pelvicachromis taeniatus, assembly GCA_015108175.1. Classification (NCBI taxonomy): domain Eukaryota; kingdom Metazoa; phylum Chordata; class Actinopteri; order Cichliformes; family Cichlidae; genus Pelvicachromis; species Pelvicachromis taeniatus. The sequence goes on along the minus strand of VURO01035528.1, from coordinate 1,140 downwards.
TGACTTTGTTCTCGAAGGGGCTGGAGTTGCCCTCGGGCCTGTCGTGACCTTGTGACCCTGCTAGCGGGCCCTCCGCCGGGGTCAATGCTGGTGGCTTGTGGTATTTACAGTCCTCCTCCTCCTCCTCATCTTTTTCCTCTTCCTTTTCATCCTCCTCCTCCTCCTCCTGGACCGCCGGCCTCCTGTGACGCTCCTTGCGCTCCTCTCCGCTGTGGTCGTCACCTCCTCTGTCGTGTTCGCGCTCCAGGCGGGAAGAAGATAAGAACTGATGAAACTCCTGAGCAGACGCCAGGGAACCACCTGAAGGAGAGAACAGAGCGTCAGACAGTGAGACAGCTTCCTGCGTCTCCAGAGGACGCTGATCGGCCACGCGCTTGTCTGACGATGGAGCAGGATTCTACAGAGCGAGCGTCGCTCTCATATTGGCGACAGACATGAATCCGCGCTCGATGTAAATTGCACTTCGGGGCACGTGTGGAGAAAAGTCCCCGTTTTTCTCAACAACACCAGAGCAGCCAGGATGATGCAATCATCCCCGGTACATCTCATGCTTTTTGAAGCTCCCAGAGGCAGCAGCAGTGCTGCATTACACCACCTCACACACTACATGTGAAGAGCAGCACAGCTGGACGAGGACCAGACTCTGTATGCTCAGGACGGAGTAAAGCAGGAAAACGAGGCGGGGCAAACTCAAACATTGTAGAAGGAAGTTATAAATATAACATCCATCCACCCATCCATCCATCCATCCATCCATCCATCTTCTGCCGCTTATCCGGGGCCGGGTCGCGGGGGCAGCAGCCCAAGCAGAGAAGCCCAGACCTCCCTCTCCCCAGCCACCTCCTCCAGCTCATCCGGGGGAACACCAAGGCGTTCCCAGGCCAGCCCAGAGAGATAATCTCTCCAGCGTGTCCTGGGTCTGCCCCGGGGCCTCCTCCCGGTGGGACATGCCCGGAACACCTCACCCAGGAGGCGCCCAGGAGGCATCCTTATCAGATGAACCACCTCAACTGGCTCCTTTCGATGTGGAGGAGCAGCGGCTCTACTCTGAGCTCCTCCCGGATGGCCGAACTTCTCACCCTATCTCTAAGGGAGAGTCCAGCCACCCTTCGGAGGAAGCCCATTTCCGCCGCTTGTATC
>VURO01035527.1:0-11205 GCA_015108175.1 Pelvicachromis taeniatus | reverse complement strand
ATGGTCACGAGCTGTGGGTAGTGACCAAAAGAACGAGATCGCGGATACAAGCGGCGGAAATGGGCTCTCTCCGAAGGGTGGCTGGACTCTCCCTTAGGGATAGGGTGAGGAGTTCGGCCATCCGGGAGGAGCTCAGAGTAGAGCCGCTACTCCTCCGCATCGAAAGGAGCCAGTTAAGGTGGTTCGGGCATCTGATAAGGATGCCTCCTGTGCGCCTCCTGGGTGAGGTGTTCCGGGCATGTCCCACCGGGAGGAGGACCCGGGGCAGACCCAGGACACGCTGGAGAGATTATATCTCTCGGCTGGCCTGGGAACGCCTTGGTATTCCCCCAGATTAGCTGGAGGAGGTGGCTGGGGAGAGGGAGGTCTGGGCTTCTCTGCTTGGGCTGCTGCCCCCGCGACCCGGCCCCAGATAAGCGGCAGAAGATGAATGGATGAATGGATGGATGGATGGACATTTTTTTTATATTTTATCTCTAACAAATTAATACCAATGCAATTGTGATTTAAAAAAAAATAGCAACAAAAATTAAAAATAGATGCAGATTACTGGTAAGTTGTTATAGTGAGCTATTTTTAGAACAGGCCCGCGGGCCACTCATATGGTGCCCGCGGACACCATGTTGGTGATCCCTGCTCTACCCCTTCTACTCAGAGCCGTTTTAAAGGCTTATCCCTTATGATGACACCTGTTTGGCTCACTTCCGTATGTACGTACAGTTAAGAAAGTGCAATTTTAGGGGTTTTTTTATGTGACGGTGCCAAAAATGCAACCAAAAAGGCAAAAACAGATGATTATCATAAGATGTATCATACGTTCCTACGTAATGTTACGTGTACGTAGGCTAAGTTTAAAGTTCAGTCAGCAATTCATGCAGTTAAGAAAGTCTTGTTTTAGTTTTACCGCACCGTAATCTACGTATCGTGCCAGTACGTATATAGTCCTCCCTCCCTCCCTCCTTCCTCAGCCGTTCTCCGTTAACTGCAATCGTCTGCCGCCAAGGTAAGGTTACATTTTCTTAAATTGGTTTATCTTTAATTTAACTATATTTACTAATACAGTATTTTCATGTTTGTTTCTTATTTAAAAACATGTTTTTTCCATTATTTATGATATTTTGGGGACTTTTTGGGAGGGCTGGAACAGATTAATTTCATTTCCATTATTTTAAATGGGGAAAATTTGTTGGGGTTACGAGCAGATCGGGTTACGAGCTCGGTTCTGGAAGGGATTAAACCCGTAACCCGAGGTTCCACTGTATATAGTCTGGTCTTGAGTCTTTGGTAATAGTTTGGTCTTTATGACAGCCTTGCTGCAACTACCAGTTTAAAATAAAGGCAAAGTTATGATAAGATGTTGATGTGACAGATGGGTTTCCCTGGTAAGTGTGATTTTCACCCAAAGGCACCCCAAAGAGCTGAAGGGTTTTTGGTGTTTCTGGTAAGTTTCTGTTGCATTAGCCCTCTGATGCATGAATTATGAAAGCCTTGGTCTAAATTTTTTTTAAGTGCTTTTATTCTTCTCAGGACATGAAAAAAAATGTTAAACTCTTTTTTTCAAAAAATATGTTTTTTTTTTTACAAAGTTATATATTTGACCAATCCAGTAGACTACATGCGCCCGAGCACTCAGCATGAAATACTCTGAACTTACTGTAAAAATGAATTACCATGTGTTCTATTGTAAATATACAAACACTTGTTTGCTTGTATGCTTTGAAAAACATCTCACACCTGAATCTTACACCTGAATATGGCAAACTATCTCCAACAAGAGAAACATTTTTGAGTCTACACAGTTCTATAACGATGCAGGACAATATTACCAAGCCCTTATTAGCATGCTGGAAGAAAACGCAAACTGACATGTTAGTCTCTGCATCTCCGAACACTTCTATGTTCATCCAGGCAAAGCATCCAGAGCACAATGGCACACAGCATTGCATGCAGATGTATTTGGTCTTTCATGTGCACGCAACATCATGGCATCTGTTTGCATTTTTCACCTCGGTCAGTTGGGGCCAGTGAGATACTGTGGCAAACCTGACCTCATGGGCTACTTTGGTGACTGCTCTCCGCTTCACGGGTTGTGGGGTCCCACTGGGTCTTCCTCTTTTGCATTGCTGGAGGGTGCCACTATTTATCAGTGCACGAGCCACAGATGCTTTGAAGAGGAGGAGCCTCATCTTTTCCAAACCAGAAATCTGGTAGAGGCGCCAGGCATTTACAATGGTCACGTCCAAAAAATGAAAAAACACTTGGATGTACCACCTCTTGTTTCGACGTCTGTGGGGGTACATTGCCAGACATTCGTCAACAAGATCAACCCCACCCATGTGTTGATTGTAAAGGGCCACAGAGAAGGGCTTTTGGACCATCATCATCTTTTTTTCCTTCTTGACCCATCTGTTGGCAACATCTTCAGGGGATTGGCCAGCACAGGACAAGACCATGTGGATGACAGAACTGTCGAGCCAATGTGTGACAGTGATGTTTGCATTATTGCTGACAACAGAACAAGCTCCTCTGCCCAGTTCTTTCGGTTGTTTTTCACTCTTGAGATTGTGATCTGCTCCCTTCAGCCTGTTTGCTCTGCATGTACCTGTGCCATACATCCCTTGGTCTTTCAAGGCCTCGATGAGTGGAATGCTGAAGAAGAAGTTATCACAAAACACCTTGTGATTTTTGTGTTTTATGTCATCACAAAGACGCATCACCACATCTCCAGCCATTCCCAATTCACTGATGCGACCACTACTTGCAGAGCCTTGGTACACTTCAAATCTATTCATATAGCCTGAGGTTCCTGCTCTCACTCATACCTTCACTCCCCAGAGTTTGGGCTTTTTTGGTATTATTGCTTGATGGACAGTAGGCCTTTGAAAGGAATTATCTGCTCATCAACTGACTGAAATTCCTCACGGTCTGCTGCTGCCTTGAATGTCTCCTGAAGAGCACATAGGATTGGTCTTATTTTGAAGAGCCTGTTTGTGTTTGCTGGCTGGTAAGTGAAGTTATCCACAAAGTGCAGGTATCTCAGGATTTGCTCATATCTGTTTACAGACATGGCATTTGCAATTATTCCAAGACGAAGACCGTCCTCACTAGACCAGTACATTCGTGCCCTAGGATACCGAATGTACCCCATGATCAGGTTGATCCCTAAAAAAAACCTGCATCTCTTCTCCTGTTACTGACAGATTTTCTTTCCCTTTTTGTAGAGCATACAAGTTGGTGTTGTATGTTATATTATCAATTAGATCTGCTGGAAACAGATGTCTGAAGAAATCTATGGGATCCTTCCCCTCCACATTTAATTTCCACTATCCTAGAAAAGGAGGCAAGTCTCCATCAAAGTCATTGTCTTGGACTTTCCAAACATTTTTGCGGGCTTGAGTATGGTCAGGTGCCATGTGCCCATCTCCCACAGCTCCCTGATCATGCTGACCTTCCTCTTCATCCTGCCCCTCATCATTCTCACTTTCTATATTTTGACTGTCTGTGTCTACATCATAGGTAGCTCCTATGTCTCTGTTCTTCTCTGGCAGCCACTCATCATCACTGGACTTATCAATGAAATCATCATCACTGGAGTTGGATGGAATTTCCTGGACTATTCTGTACGCTGCCTTATTCTTTGCTGCATTTGAAGTCTACAAAATATGATAAAATAATTATTATAGTAACTCAAACTACAGCTAATCTGCACAAAAATATATATTTTAAATGAGTAGCTTATAAATGTAACAATTATAATTAATTACTTATAACCAAAACAGTCCCAAGAAACAGTGAAGCAATTTATGACTTATGTTAAAAAAATATATAGTGGGTAATGCATGATGTCCACTTCATTGGACACATGGTTAATTGTAGTTTTCTAAACAGATAATTTCCTTCCCTAGATATTACTGCATATCATCATATTTTTTTTTACCTGTTGGGCTCTTCTAGCATAGAAGGATTGACAAGATATGCCAGCAGTGGTCGGCAGGGGTGGCAGTTTGTCTGCCATCTTTGATTCAGAGGAAATTTACTTGCAGTTGCACTAACTGAACACTGAATTGACCTCAATGGAGTATGGCAGCAGAGAGCACTTTAGAGGCCAATATGCAGTTCCACCATAGAAACCAATGCATTAAAGAGATATGTACGTTTTAGTAGCTGTCCACTCCAGTGACCACTATGCATCGGAGGGTTAGAAAGTTATATATCGCTATAGTAGATCGAAGTCCTATCACAGCAAATTACAAATGACAGCGCTGCACAGATTTGTTTTCACTCTAACAAAGCTGTTATCTCAGCCCTCTGTTACTCACTACTGTCAGCAGGTAACGTAGTAACTATCATCAGATTTTTATCAGTTACATCCAAAATCCTGGAGAGAAGTTAAGTTTTAAGATGCTGAAAGTTTATATTTTAAGTTTAATATTTTATATTAAACTTTGTAAGGTTTTATCTGCTGCATCTGTGTGGATGAATCAGCATTTAAAGCAGAGCAGCAGTCAGTCTGGACCAGAAACTAAAGTCATTAAAGGCACATTTCACTGTAATCCGAGCTGACGACAGAGCAGAAAACCACAGAAAGACACATAATCAAAACTGAAATGAAAAACAGTAAAAAGCTGAATTATTTTTTGTGTTTACCTTGTTTTTCTTGATGAGTGTGTGTGTGTGTTATCCTAAAAGTTTTAGGTGTAAACACAGTATGAACCAAAGATGGAAATATGAAAGAAAGATAATTGATCACAACCAGAAAGGGACACATGCCGCCCGCTCGCGCACAGCCAACAGCATTTATTACAGTGATTGATGCTGACAGTCAGCAGGATGATCCTATTGGCTTAGAGGAACAGAAAGTAAAAACTTGATAGAAGATCAAAAAGGATTGTCTTTTATTTTCATGTTATTTACAGCCTGTTTGTTTTGCTTTGTTTGCCAATGACTGCTTGGCTTGTTAGATTGATCACATGCCTTAGATAAAAGTGAGGGTAAGCCGACAAACCAATCATCAAACAAAGGAAACACAATCAGCTAATGAGGCAGAAAACTTTATCCAGTCACTAACGGTAGGTTTGGCAGAGTTTAATTATGAGGCGACTCTGTCTGTTTTTGTGTTTATTTCCATGTCACCTGCCTGTCTCTGTAAGGAGCCTTATTAGCGGAAAATGTGCTGATTGGTCGAAACCCCCAGTGGTCCTGTGATTGGCCAGATTCTACTCAAAGATTTCTGCCAAGTGGAGAAGTTTTACAGGAAAAGAAATCTAACACTGTGGTGAATTCCTGAAGGAGCCAATTATATGCAGTCAGACACACACACACTGCACATGTCTTTGCAAGGAAAACGAGGCGACAATTCACTTTAACAGCCTTGCAGCTAAAATTACTGAATACACTGAATGTTTGCTTGAAAGCAGTTAACAACAAACTATATATTTACATTTCACACATAGACATCACAGTGTTTGCAGAATTAATTCATTAACAGCAGATACAGAGTTTATACAGACGAATTTAACTGATTAAATTAAATATGAATCCTGAATTTCACTGACGTTCAAATGCTTGTATTTGATTTGTATTTTTATAAGTTAGTCAAACAACTGGTTTTTTTTTTCTTCTTTATTTTACTAAATTTTGAGCAGTTTTTTGATGAAGGAGGAAACTTACTGCTGCAGTGTGTGATACAACAGATGGTCCAGCATCGTGAAAAAAAATTTCAGGCCATGTTTATTCTTTTGTTCACATTTTAACATCATAGAACTAACCAAGAGGCATCTTAATGTTTCTTTGTGCCGGAGGTCCTTCTGGCTTCATTGAGTGGTAACCTTGGACTTGCACTGGAGGGTCTTGCGGCACAGCGGAAGGTAAGAAAAGATTATCACTTCAAAGTTCAAGGCCATGAATCTCAGAATAAAGTAGGTGGAGTGTCCATTTCAGGCTGAGGAAAAGTGTTTGCCCCAAGTAAAGGAATGCAAATCTCAGGGCCTTGTTGACAAATGTTTCTACGTTCCTACCATCACTGACCAAAGACTGGCTACCAACCAAAAGAATAAGATCATGCATATGGAAGAAAATATGCAAGTGGAAGAAATGGATTTTGCTCAAAGAGGTATGAACTCACCCTTAGTCAAGTCAACTTTATTTAAGAACAGCAATAACTGATCAAAGTGCAGAACAATAAATATAAAAATACATTATTATAAAATAAGCATACAATAAAGTGAGTACAAGACAAATTAAATATGAGACACAAATAAAACATGAGTGCAAACAATAGAATCAAAATAAGATCAACATGTAAAATTGTCTCAAAAGCCATACAGAAAAGGTGGGTCTTAAGAGTAGATTTAAAAATGGCTGTTGATGAGGCCTGTCTAAAGTGCAACAGCAACAAATTCCAGAATTCAGGCCGGTCCACCCCAGAGCCTCTGCTGTGCCTTTGGCATTTCCAAGAGCAGCTGGTCAGCTGATCTGAGCGAACTAGTGTGCTAGTGTAGCAGCTCAGAGAAACAGGATAGGGCAAAACTATTTATGGACATAAAAAGAAAAGAATTTTAAAATGAAATCCAAGATGGACAAGCGGCCAGTGCACTGAGGAGAAAACAGGAGTAATGTGGCTTCTTTCAGTTTCCTTGAATTTCAAGGAAACTGAAAGAAGTTCAGACGATTTTCTTTCCAAGCTCCATAGACTACATTGACCTGGATGACTGAGAACCTTCACAGATGGGGGTAATGTGGTTTCTCTTCTGTGTTTCAGTTAAAAGCTGTGAGGCAGCGCTTTGCATCAGCTGAAAACAAGGCAGGGAGAACTATAGCTAACACCAACAACAGGTACAGTAATCCAACAGAGCTGTGATGACAGCATGGATCACTGTTTTTAAACCCAGCTACTGACAGAAGTTTTTCTATCCTCACAAATTCAATTTCAATCTCAGATGAAAGAAGCTGGATTTCACCACTGCACTTACTTGGCCACCCAGTCTAGAATCGCTGCCCAACCCAAGTTTGGGACAGTAGGACTGTCAGAGGATCCATGTTTAGAAGACCCACTACCAACACCAAAACCAAAACCAAAGACAATGTCCTCGGTCTCCTTTTCCATTTAAATTTAGGAACTTTGGAGCCATCTAAACTTTGGGTTCCTCAAGACACTCAGTTAAAGTTTGTATAGACTTTAACACATAGACCTGAGTGTCATCTGCATAACAATGCAAATGTCCTTAGAAAGGACAAAATTGCCCTTTCTAAGAATGGACCTGAGAGGCAGGTCTCCTTCAGTTTGAGTGGTGGTCTGGGAACCTATACTGCTAGCCTTCAACCCAGAATAGTATAAGCCTGGGAAAATTGGTGTATGGATCCCATTTCACCTCGGCTGACATTTAAGAAATGTAACTAGTTATTCTTTTAAACTCTTAAAGGAGTATCTTTAAAAATCTTTTTGAGGACTTATTGTTGCTGCAAACATGGAGGAGGACAGTTGTCTAAAATAACACTGGACACTTTTGTCCATGTTAGGTAATGTTCCCACTTTCATATTTTTAGATCAAAGTGAGCAGTTGTGCACTATAAACTGCACTCTCGAAGAAAGTAATGGAGGGCTAAGCATTGTTTTCCACTGCAGAGTTTGTGTATATTAATGAGTGATGAACACCTACAGCAAGATGTGACAGTTACATCATGTTCAGTTCAGCCCGCAGAGCATCACAGTGACACCGTCAGCAGCTGCAGTGGCATTGATTTATTACAGGGGGAGGTTTAGGAAAACGGGGGTGGGACTTTTCTTTGTTCTTCATCTTGTGTTTTGGATTTTCTTGTTGTAAGTTTTCCAGGAAAATCAGGCTCCATCGTCCATCTTATCCAACCCTAGCGTTACACTGTTGCCCACAGCTTTATCAGTTCACTTAGACTTCTCTCACATGTTTTATTCACACCTTATGTTACGATCTGATCTGTATGTAAATGCTAGTGGCCCAGTTTTTCCCGCTGGCACACCCAATGGGTGGAGTTGAAGATTCCGGGTTTCAGTTGTCACACCCGTTTCCATTTCAACTCATCAAACTTGCAATACTTAAGGAATGACATTTAAGGCTCATGTTGTTGCTCCTTGCTAGCTTGTTGTTTTCTTTATGATAGTGATCAGGGTCTCTGTTTTTGTTGCCTGCTGTATGTTAGATTTGTAATTCTGCATCTGTTTTCCACGTAAACCTCTTATGAGTAATGACTGGAAAACAAAAAGAATGAAAACACATTGAGTTTACCACTTACTGAAACCCACCTGGCTACCTGTATCCTACCCCTCCATTCTACCAGTTGCAAGAGAGAAAACAAATAGGAACTCAAATCTTTTTGTTAATTTCCTTAAATCGACACACAATGCTCACCTGGACTGAAAATTCTCTTCGGTAGAGATTCCTGACCTGCTCCAGGCTACCTGAGTTTGTTCGTCCTGCTTTTGATGAAACTGAAAGGCCTGGATCTCCTCCATGCCTGCTTCATGCCCTGGGGGACAGGGCAATGGCTCCCCACACCCTCTGACAGATTGTTACATGGAGAAGCCTTTTGAATATAAACGCATTCATCCACACAGGTGTGCTCACAGGTGTGCACACACACAGGTGTTCAGAGACACAAACTACACCTTTCTTGGCTGCTACCTCAAAGCACATTGTGAGCTGTCAGTCCTGCATGCTGCACAATAACATTCAATATTTAGTACTTACTGTTATTTACCTTTAGCTAGATTATTGTGATGGTGTTGTGCTTATTATGATTCTCTCTTTTTTGCTTGTTTTCTCTCTTTCTTTCTTTTTTCTTCTCTCAACAGGTGGTCCTGGTGTTTTTTATTTATTTGTTTATTTTTTTAAAGTGTCCTTTCTCATTGTTCATCTTCCCCTCTGTTTTTCTTTGCTTCCCTCTCTTTATTTATTTTCTAACTTTCCTATCCCCCAGTCATGTCTGTCCCATCTGTAACAACTGAAAATATGGCCGTGTTGATCTATTTTGTAAAGTAAATCATTTGGGCATCTTTCTTAGCCTTCAGACACTCATTCTGATAGCTAAAGATCCAAACGGGACAGGCAAAAAACAAGACAAAACTGAAAGTTTGATTGTGTTTACCTGGACACAGTTTACTGTCCCACTGAAGTCTGCATCCAGGTGAATGGAGGCAATTTTGGGGGAATTCCCTGGCCTGGATTATTGAGCCTGCATTTAGACCTCTTGAATCCTCTGTGGTTTTACTACTTCTTGTAATAACTGTAAATTGCCACAAGCCTGATTTCTGCTTTTTACCCATGATTCCTGTTAAACCTGCTGACCTTTCCCAAATGTGTGCTGGCTGATAGACTTCATTCTGATGTGAATGAATTTTGCTGCATGCACATGATAAGTTCACAGTTCTCTGGCATTTACATGTTCTTATTTCCATTTTGTAGGTAACATAGTGGTTAGCACTGTTGCGCCTCAGCATGAAGGTTCAAACAGACCAACTGGCCAGGTCTTTCCTGTGTATTGACTTTGCATGTTCTCTGTGTCTGCGTGGGTTCTCCGGCTTCCTCCTACAGTTCAAAAACATGCAGTTAATAAGGTTAGGTTAACAAATTCCAAATAGGTGTAAGTGTGACTGGTTGTCTCTGTGTTAGCTCTGTGACAGGCTTGCAACCTGTCCAGGGTACACCCCACCTCACGCTCTGTGGCAGTTGGGATGGACACCCCCACCAATCAACCTGAATTGGATAAGTGGAAGAGAATGGATGAATGGATATTGCTATGTTCCTTTTCATTTTCTATCTATGCAAGTGGGTTGGATCCATTTTTGGCAGTTTTACTTCCCTGTTTAGTCATTTAGTATCCCTTTGTCTGATTGCAAAATGGGTTCTGTTTCTTTTTGTTTTGCAGTCCTTTAAAGGATTTTTTTATACCTTCTAATTTCGTGGCCTATGGTAACTTTGCTCTTTGGTGTCTTGTATGGCTAGTCACTTATTATGGCATTTTTGAGGGCATTTTGATCTTTTACCGATCTTGCATCTCACTGACTTTCATGGATTTCTTGTCTTTATAGTAATACGTTGCCTTCTACATCCCGTTTATGGTTGTCTTCAAACTCCATGAGGCAAACAAGTTTTAAGGTTTTTTGTTGTTGTTTTGTTTTTGTTTGGGGTTTTTTGATAGTGTGCATTCTCCTGATTCCTCTTAATTTTCTTGTGGGGGTCTTACAGCTTGTCATTTTGAATTTGATCTCCATATGTATGGAGTAAAAACCTTGTTTTTCAGAGCAGCTCATGAGTGAATGGCAGACACGACGTAAAAACCTCTATGAATCATTTCATTGAACCAAGGAGCAGATCACTACCTCGATGCCGTGATGGTGATTATTTGACTTAATCATCATTCATTTACAATAAATGGACATGTCAGGTGTTTCCCAGTTTTCTGCCCAGTGTCTTAGGGTTAAAGCTGCAATAAGCAGTTGTAGCTGCCTGTGTCTAAATTTTGTACCACATGTGTATATTTCAGTACAGTGAACAGATTAATTTTGTTCTGCTTGACAGACAAGCTTTTACCTGCTCTGATTCACATCCCTTGTGTCTGCTAATAGTCAGCCACAATTATGACCCAACAGACAAGAAGTGGGCGGAAGCTATCACGATATTATTGATATGTTAATATCTGTCTGACAAGCACACACTTGCCTTCTGCAGTGTGACAGCAGCTGAATGGAAGATTTTCTTCTCTCTCAAACCTTTCATTACAGCACAGGACACTCATTAAAGACACAGGCAGGAGTGAGTTTTCTAACGCGATTATGTGTGAACTGTCCATTGTTGTGTGAATGCAATGGAATGCATTCACACATTAGTGATCCACCCGGGTTATTATTATTCTAGTTGCCAATTTTTTGGACGCTATCTTCTCCCAGAGTTTTTGTCCGATTTTGACCATTCAACTTGTAATATATTCTGCTATGTCTGCTGATGGGCGCTATATCTCTTGGTAGCTATTACTGTTATACTTTTTGAGATAATACGATTTTTATGCACTTATTTTTTCTGTATTGAAATCAATGGGCATTCGTCAAAGTTCCGAACATGGAACCTTCGTTCCTTTGAAGTGACTTAGAGGAACTTTATCTTACTTCAAAGGAACTTTATCTCACTTCAAAGGAACTTTATCTCACTTCAAAGGAACTTTATCTCACTTCAA
>VURO01035526.1:0-17834 GCA_015108175.1 Pelvicachromis taeniatus | reverse complement strand
ACTTCATCCCTAAAATAAGTGATTTAGTGGATTAGTGTGGAATAAAAGAACTTTTATTGACTTTAAAAGCCACATGTTATGAAATATAAAAGGGGGATGCATAATAGGCTGTAGCTTGAGCCTACGCCTTTTCATAAAAGAAAATATTGGTGCTGTGGTGTTTGTATTGTGCTGTGCACAATGATGATGATGAATAAATGTCTAGGTAGCTGAAAATAGCTAGCCATATATTTTAATGTAGTACAAATAGACTGTAGCACAACCCCTATTTTAAAAGAGTTAGGAGATCGCGGAAAATGTAAATTAAAACAGAATGCAATGGTTTAAAACTCCCATAAGCACATATTTTATTCACAATAGAAACACAAAAACAGTATCTCATTTCTAATTTCATAACAGCAACACGCCTCAGAAAACCTATGACAAAAGTAACAAAAGGCTCTAAAAGTAAGTGGCACAAAAAAAAAAGAAAATAAATCAGCTGGTGGAACATTTTCATTTCAATTTCATGTTATTTATATAGCACCAAGTCACAACAAAAGTTGCCATAATTAGCAACTAATTAGGTATTAAGTAGGTAATTAGAAACAGGTGAGTAATGAGATTGTGTATAATAAGAGCGTCTTGGAGAGGCGGAGTTTCTCAGGAGTAAAGATGGGCCACAAACTGCGTGGGCAGACTGTGGAATAATTTGTGGTCAGACAGTTTGGAGATCTTTTTGGAAAGCACGGACGCCGCGTCCTCCAGACAGAAGAGAAGATGGACCATCCTGCTTGTTACCACACAGTTCAATAAATAAATGCATACTAAATCTATTACATCAGCATGGTTTTGTGGTAGAAGAGTCCAGGGGCTGAACTGGCCCTGCTAGCAGTCCGGACCTTTCACAGTCTAAAAACATTTGGCACATAATCAAATTAAAAATAGGACAAAGAAGAGCCAGGACTGTTGAGCTGCTAGAATCCCATAAGAGGCAAGAACGGGACAACAGTCCTCACCCAAAAGTCCAGCAGCTGGTCTCTTCATTTCCCAGATGTTTATGAACTGCTGTTAAAAGAAAAGACATGCTGCTGACATTAAAATCAAATTGATCTTTTTGATTTTTACTTAAAACTGCTTGATTTAAACTTTTCATATGTTTTGTATGTTCTATTGGCGTCGTCTCATTAGCCTTTGTTGCACACCTCCTTCCATGCAGGCACATGTATGCCTTAAATTGGATCTCCAAAAGAGCCCTGTCAGAAATGAGCACAGTAATTAAATTGGTAAATCTTAAAATGCTGGCTTGGCGTTTCCATGCGTGTGAGGTATAAGAAGCTGTGGGAAGAAAAAGAAACATAAAGGAAGCTCATTTTCAGTTCAGCTGAACTTTCGGCTCTGCTTACTCAGAGCTGTCACTCAGCAGGGCCGCTGTTGACTCTGACGTTCAGTGGAATGTCATCTGTTCAGTGTTAGTTTGAAATGCATGAAAAAAATGCCTCTATTGTGTGCGTGCATATTACGCAATCATTTCCAGTGAAACACAGGCGAGGTACACGTGCAGTTGTGGTTGACTGTGTTGTGATTGGCAGGTTGTTTAGCATTTACAAAAGCAAAATGAACACAACATAATATTAGAGTTTGGATTTTAATAAATGAAGCCGGTTTCGCTTGCAGCATAAACACGCCAAACACCACAACTCTGTGCTTCCCTTCTTTCTCGCCCAATGCACTTTACTAAAATAACTATTGTATTGCGTATTAGAGCACTGACATATGAGAGCTTCCAAAACAGATTGAAGACATGTAGACGCAGACGGCTGCTGCCTCTGTGATCCAGCAGCCCGGCTTCAAAGGCATCTTACAAGCCTACAGGATGGAGATTCAAAGATTCTGCCGAGTTTTCCTTTAAGATTTTCATTTTTCACACTCTCTGCACTGTACAGCTCTCTCATACAGTACAGTGCACTTTCTTGTCTAATAAATGTAATGATTATATAATATGTAAGTTCTGATTTCAAAACATCTGTTCTTATAAAGAGCCTCAGCTGTAATATTCATAAAGATGCATTGAATCGCTCCATAAAGCTCACATTTCAGAAGCTAATGTGAACAGAGCTGTATATGAAGCCCTCAATCGCACAGCAGCGTTACAGTGCACAGCTCAAACAAAACGATTGCACCGAGGAGGCACTGATTACACACACGTATGCTGCTTTAAAACGAGCTCCTCAGTGTGACTGTTGGTATTTAAAGCATACTATGAACGAACCACTTTAGGCAGAAGCATCTTTGATTTAAAAGAAAACGCGGGTGGATTTAATATACTGATTCAATACAGGATGTCATTTCTTGATGTGCATTAGAGATGCTCTTCTATTTCCCGTCTATCCCTTTATGTTCAGGTTGTCACGAAGCCGTGTTTATTTGTGTCTCTGCCGTTCTTTTTGATTTTAAAGGAGATGACAGTCAGTGTGCTGCTCTGCGGGTGGGGCCAACTCAAGGATGTCGGTCTGCATGAGATTCTTCCATTCAGCATGCCATGTGAACTTGTATGCAGAAAAAACATATGAATACAAAAATATTTCTGTCTCCTCTGAACTTTTTTTTTTTTTACTGACTGCCTTCCTGATTTACTGATGTGTTTGTTCCTCTTTACCGTTTTACCTTTATGTGGGTCTTTTTTTTTGTCTGCTTTTTATTTGTCAAATGTCAATAGATACAGACACAAAAGCCACAAACCTTTTGTGTCTGGTTTCATACTGCACAAAGTTATTTTTGTCTTTATCTGTCTTACCCAGTATTGCAGATACGGAGGAAAATTACTGCCAGAAATTAAAAATAGGAATTTAATACATTGGGTGGTGTGTGTGTGTGTGTGTGTGTGGGGGGGTCTTGTAAAGATAACAACAGGATTCTTTCCAAAGTGATGTAGCTGCATCATGACACGACAGTGAAAAACGATACACACCCCATGACTCAGCAGGTTGTACACTGACCTTTAGCAAACATAACTTTATTCATCGTTTGTCAATTCATTGAAGCTTGTGGTCATTCATTTATGCGCAGCTCTCTCAAAGTCCCACCACAGCATTTCAGTCAGCTCGGGGTCTGGGCTTTGACTGGACCACTGCAACACTTTCATTCTTTTCTTTTCCAGCCGTTCTTTTGTAGACTTGCTGCTGTGCTTGGGATCATTTCTCCCGTCGCATGATCCAGTTTCAGCCACGCTTTACCCGTCACACAGACGACCATGAACTCCTCTGCACACCAAACTACACATTCAGCAGTTCATACTGATCTCCTATCAGGAGCTCAGTCTGAGTAGAGTTCTCTTTATTTCTCGTCCACTGCCCTATTGTGTTTTACATTTCACTGATTTTCTTTAATGCTACCTGTGTCCCCAATGTAATGTTTGTGTAATCTATGAATGGTTGAAAGGAGTCCAATTTTGCTGCAGGCAACTGAAAGGCGACAAATAAAGCTTCATCATCATCATCATCATCATCAAGTGTGACTCAATGACTGCAAAGTGTGCAGGCCCTGTGGATGTGAAACAAGCCCAAATCATCACCCATCCAAGATCATCCTTGATGGCTGCTTTGAAGCGTTTGTGCTGATATGCTGTATTTCATTTTACCCCAAAGTGGAGCTGCTCGTTACAATTAGACTTCTCCACTTTAGTCTCATCTGTCCAAAGGACAAGTCCAAAACTTTCTTTTCCATGACTTTCTTTTCATTCATATTTTAACTCATGTACATAAATACAGAGAACAGCTCTGTTTAACTTGTTAGGTGGTTGCTCGGCAACATGATGACGTTATAATATCTTATAGAGACAACCTTTAAATTCCTCAGACACACCCGTGTGGCAAGTCTGGTTGTTTAA
This sequence comes from Pelvicachromis taeniatus, assembly GCA_015108175.1. Lineage (NCBI taxonomy): Eukaryota > Metazoa > Chordata > Actinopteri > Cichliformes > Cichlidae > Pelvicachromis > Pelvicachromis taeniatus. The sequence continues at coordinate 13,966 of VURO01035526.1, read as the reverse complement.
CACCTATTTGTGTGGGAGGAACTGGCTGACACACAAACAGACAGAGATTTCATTGCAGATAATCTTGATTACCTTTATATTAATTTCTCCTTTTGCCTTTTGATTGATTTCTTATCTTAGTTACTTTGTTGTTTAATTTTTCATTAACGTAGAATATAATTACTCTTTATTTTTATATCACTTTGTGTTTTTTGCCCTATTTGTTTATCAGTTTTCTATTCCTGTGTTTTCATTTAATTGAGTTTTTATTCAGATACATTTTTTCTCTCTTTAATTGATCAATCGGATCCAGATCTTGCCAGCGAGTTAAGGTGCTTAACTAATCTACTTACAATTAAATGCATAAGTACTTTCATTAAATGTGAATAGAGAAAGAAATTAAAACATGAGTTTTCTAGATTTTATCATTGCTTTTCTTTTTCAGGCGTGAAATGTCATGTTTATGTATTTTTTCAGCATTTCAAAAGAATTCCTTGTATTTTTAATTTTGGCACTTTTGAGCCTCCATAGGGAATGGATTAAACACGATTGTTGTCACTGTATTTAATAGCAGTCTTCTGGTATGGCATTGTGAATCATTTAGTGTGTGCTCATGTTTAAAATCCATTGGCTCAAATCCACTTTCCAATCCATCGGTCTCTGCATGAATCAGGTGTTGAGTCTCCGGTGGTCCTAATCCCTTCTTTAAATAACACACACGCGACTCACAGTCGTGCGCGCACACACAGCATGGCTGAAAAATAATCAAAACACCAGGAGGAATGAAATTTCATTCAGGGAGGCAGACACACGCAGCCCCTCATTATGCAACATTATGCAAACAAATCACAGAGGCACACGCGTCAGCCTGAAAATTTGAGAAAACTGAGTCGCACATAAATTCACAGAAAAATGCACACACCTGGGCAAAATGTTAAATGTAGACACACCCCCCCCCCCCCCCCCCGATCCCATTATGCTTATTTCTTTATTTTTTATTTAAATACATCCATGCACTATCAGGTCTGCTAGACATTCATTCCCCTGAACCTTTTTTGCTGGTTTGCGTCTGTTGTTGCATCTACGTTGGATAAGTATACAATAATGTGCATAGTTGTAAATTTTGACACTCACTACATGAGGCCCTGTGAAAATGTCTATGTTCCAGTGATTTTTATTATGTAGTGGACTTTAAGGGGACCAAGAAGCAGTAGAAAAACAACTGCATGTCCATGGTGTCTGTGTACTACTGTATAATCCCAGCCTCAGTTATGAAGAGAGCGCATTATGTCAATTTGATGCCCTCACTAAGACCTGAAAACGAGTTTGTGTGTGTCGGTATGACAGAGAGACAGAGAGAGAAAGAGAGAGAGAGTCTTTGTGTCAAAACCAGAAGTGGTTTTTGACCCCTTGATCTCCTTATCTCTTAATCACCCACAGCTGTTGTAAGCCCCTGTGCAAGCTCACCAGTATGAGTGCAGACATGTTCCTGGGTGTCAGAGACTCGTGGGTGTTCATAAACCATGTGAACTACAGCTGCAACTGTATGTATGACACACAATTGAGACAACAGAATAGATCCTTCAGTCGAGCTCTTTTTTAGGTTCCTTCTCCTGTTTTTCCTCTTTTTGCCTGCAGTCAGCTCTGCTTAAAAATCTCTCTCTAACACCTCACTAGACCAAGGGGAAGCATGTGGTTATGAGAAATTTATTGGCTACACGTCTGAAAGGATCTACATTTGTGTTCCTTTTTGTTTATTTGTGTGATTTCACAATTTCACATGTGACTGCGACTCCGATAGTTTTGTCACACGTGTCAGATCAGGATTATTACGACAGGTCTTTTTCACAGAAAGACATTTTCACGTGTCAGAGGCAGAAAAGCATTGGTGAAAATAATGAAATCACTGCTCTCTAAAATTCTGCGTCTTGGCCAAAACTCGCTGGGACACTTGAATAGAAGTTATGACTTCTAGCCTTGATTTTTCTCTTGTGAAAAATCTAAATAGCTCTTTCTGTAGATTTTGTTTCTTCTTCTAATTTGGTCCTGCTGGTGATTAATGTGTGGATTTTCTGGTTCGACCAAAGACTTTGATGTCACTACCTCTGCCATGGAGGTTATGTTTATGGCACTTCTGTCTGCAAATATCATGGCTTAAAAACTCTAATTCAGATAAAAACTTTTTAGGGGTGTAGAGTGGAGTCACATTAACGATCCATTAAAACTTGCTTCACTTAAAGTCTTATTGGTTGAAAATGGACAAAAAGCCTTATAACTTTGAAACCATGATTCTAGTTTGCTGTCAACATATAGAAAGTAGCATATAAAGATAAAAAAAATCATGTGAATCATATCACATTTGACCTCTGACCTTTCTTCAAGGTCATTGATGGTCAAAGTGATAATAATGCTACATAGAGCTACTGGTTACTGACTGCATCAGTATCTTAACAGCTGTGGCTTCACAAAGAAAAGGTTTTAACATCAGGTGGGATGCGCATGTGGTGACGATATTGATGAATATATTAGTATTAGAAGATATTTCCTCTCTCTTTGACTCTTACTGAACACATCTTACTGAGGACTAAAAAAGTGTCTGACCAGTTCGAGCGGCCGGAAGCTTCAGCTTTTAACTGGTTATATTTAATATGAGAATCTACTGTTTTAACACTATAAACTGCTAATTAACACAGATATCCGATCAGCCGATCATATGGCAGCAACTTAGGCATGTAGACACAGTCAACACGACGTGCTGAAGTTGACTGCGATCATCAGAATGAGGAAGCACGGCGATTTAAGCGAGTTTTCAGTGTGCCATGGTTGTTGATTTCAGACAGGCTGGTCTGACTATCTGCTGATCTGCGGAGATTTTCCCACACTTCAAGCTGACAGGAAGAAAGCAGTGACTCAAATGATCACTCATTACAACTGAGGTCACTAGAAGAGCACCTTGCAACAGACAACATGTGTAACCTTGAATCAGATGGTTTATGGCAGCAGGAGAGCACACCGGGCACCGGGTACATGCCGGCTAAGAACAGAAAAGTACACCTACAGGTCATATGAATTCATCTCAATTGGCGATGACTCCAAAGTGACGATATCTGCCCAGCCAACATTTTCATGAGTCTACTGAAAGATGTAGATGATAGAGTCGGAATGTGATGTAAACACTTTGAAAGCCTGGATCCAGGCTTTCTTCTGCCATTGGTTCAGGTCGCTGGTGTAACGGCGTGAGGGATATTTTTTGGCACACTTTAGGCGTGCTAGTACCAACAACATACATTGTGGCATTGTTGCTGACCCTTTCAACCTCATTATAGCCTTAGTAGTACACAACTTCTGATGGCTGCTTCGGCAGGATAACACATCATGTCAAAAACTTTAAATGATCTTAAAGTTATCGAAGATGTTAGTGGGTTCACTGTATGCAAAGGGTCACAGTCATCAATCCAGTACAGCACCTTCACAATGTGGTGGAACGAGAGATTCACATCATAGATATGCAAAGCTATAAGCTGTAAAAACACCTACAGCGTTTTCAAAAAATTTCCAGGGTGAGGACTTTCTTGGAAAAGTAAATTTGTCTCTGTCACGCGTTCTTTCGAGTGCATTGAGCGTATGCTTGTTTGTTTTTTTCTTAGATCCATGTTTCAATACAGCGCCGTTTCACCTGCAAAATGGAAAGAAAAACAAATGTAGAAAGAATAGATAACAAAGCAGGTGCATGAAAAGAAAATGAAAAATGATCATCATCTTTTTACTTTGATAAAAGCAAAGAAGTGAAGGCATGAAAGCCGTGTAGTTAATTGTGTGACCGAAGTCGTGGCTGATAGAGAAGGTCTCATCCATCAAAGCAACGCTCAGCAAAGTTCAAGCAAATAAGTTTGAGAAAACAGGCAGAATTGACTCAAAGAAACTCTGTGTGAGGGAAATGAGAAGCGTAATTACCTCTGAAGGGGGAGAATTAGAGTTGTGAATCCCGCATTTCTGGCACATAATTGTCTTTTTACAGTGAGGCAGGATCAAATGGTCAAGGATATTTAATTGCTGGGGCATGAAAAGTGATGTGACTCAGCTGAGCATGTCTTTTGTTGCAGTCAAACTTGAAAACACAGTCACTAACATGCTCTCTGTGGAGAAAACATGACTTATAACTGCAGCTTGTTTACTGATTGTACACAGCACTTCTTTATTTACAGCCATCAGCCAATTGTGATAAGTGGCATTGTTACAAAGCTTTTTAACAGAAAGTGGGGAAAAAAAAGTGGCGAAAGAGTCGTCTGTGAATAATTTACAGCTTTGTTTAAAAACTCAGTCATTACAAAATCATGTCTAGATATCAATGTGAGTATTCTTTCTTTAAATTATTGTTTTAATTCACAAATTATTTTAAAACTAATAAAACAAGGCTATAAAACATCACAGTTTGGAATCACTTTTAAAGTAAAGGAAGTAAATCTATTTTTAAGAAATCCTCCAGGATGGCACAGCAATACGTGCCATTGCTGAAAGGTTTCCTATGTCTCAAGGGGATGGGCCAGATGACAGGAGACAGGCAGTTACTCTAGGAGAACTGGACACAGTCGTAGAAGGTCTTTAACACATCAGCAGGACAGCTATCTGCAGAGCTACAAGCAGGAGCAGGAGACTGGTGTGAGTGTCACCGACTCAACAATCAGAAACAGATTTCATGAGGGTGGACAGAGGGCTCAGTGTCATATACTGAGCCCTGTGCTCACTACCCGGCACCGTGGAGCCCGATTGGCATATGCCATAGAATACCAGAATTGGCAGGTCCACCACTGGCGCCCTGTGCTTTTCACAGATAAGAGCAGGTTCACCCTGAGCACAAGTGACAAACGTTTAAGAGTCTTTTGAAGCCGTGTAGAATGTTATGCTGCCTGTATATTGTTCGGCATGACTGGGTCAGTGATGTTTTGTGGAGGCGTATCCATGGAGGGATAAACGTATCTCTACAGGCTTGGCAACAGCACCCCTGACTGCCCTTAGGTGTCTGGATGATATCCTAGGACCCACTGTTAGATTCTTTGCTGGTGCAACGAGTGCTGGGCTCCTCCTCATAATGGGGAGGATGTAGAAAGCAACTAGAGGATAAAGGAATTGATACTATTGACTGGCCCCTCACTTGTCTAGTAAAATATCTCTGGGGGATTATGATTTGGTTCCTCAGACACCACCAGGTATAGTGATACCCTGTTCCAGATTTTGGAGGCGATCCCACAGGACACCGTTTGTCACCTTATTAGGAATATGCCTCGAAGTTGAGGCCATACTAAGAGCCAAGTGAAGGAATAAATTCAGTCTTCTGTGGGCTGATAATTTTCAAGAAACAATGCCATATCCTTTTGTTCCTAACATATTACCCAGTCCATATCAGTATAGATGTCCAGCTGATTTTTTAACCACTGAGAAGTGATATGATTTCAGAGCATTTAATTTTTTATTTTATTTATTAGGTTTTTGAATACCATAAATTCTGTAGACATCCAGGTGAATAAGGCAAAATAAGAGAAGATGATTTAATTTCAAAATGAGTTTAACAAATTAGGATTAGTTAAAGATATAAATCAGTAGTGGAACGGCACATTTTCATGCAGTTATCAGATTTCAATCAGATCAAAAATAGGTTTAGATGCTGAGGTAGTTCTCCCTCAGAGGCAAAGCTTCAGTGTACATCAGTTCTGAGTTGTAATCCCTTTTTCCTGTGATGAAACACTTCTCTCCTGATGAAAGTGATGCACTCATCCACGGTTTGATGAGTGTAAAGACTGCCAGTCACATGCTTTCACAGTCAGAAGATTTCAAAGGAACTCTGCACCTGTGGGACGTTTCGGTGGCATTCATATCGTTATTAGCAGTACAGACATTCAGAGAATCAACGACATGTTGTAGAGAATGTGCATATTATGGTGGCACGTTACTAAGATGTTTCCAGGCATCTTCATAACCCGGGGTTTTCAAATCATTTCCTTGAATAAAAAAATAAAGAAATGAAACAAAATAAAAATAAAATAAAACAAATTAATCAAATTCAGAGTGCCGCAGTTTATTCTTGTGGCAGTTTGGGGTGCCATACATGAGACACAGATCAATAAATTAGACAAAGCTAATAAAGATCAAATGTTGCACAAATACATATTTCAATGTGTGCTTCACTGCATATGATGATGGCACAGATTTAACTACCGTATATCTTCCATTAGTTGCCTGTCTCTTATTGACACCCGTTTCTAATAAAAGCCGGTTTGAAAACATGTCACGACAAATGACTCCAATAGTAGTCGGTCTCCAATAGTAGCCGGGCAACTTTTGACCCGGAAGTCCATCCGTGCTGTTGTCGGTCCTCCAGCGTCTCATTACTCGGCCAGCTGTTTCCAATCAGCCGTAATCTACGACCAGCGGCATTTAAGCTGGATGCAGCGACCATCAAAGTGGGATTTTTACACTGAACAGGAACTGTCGGCTAGCTGTGATTTTCTGGTCTTTTACATCCTCTCCTGGAGAGTCGGGCGGAGAGAAGTTTCAGAGAGCACCACTCGTGCACTGGGCTACCACAGACAAGGAGACACTCGGGAGCAAAGGAGGAGCACAATTGGGAACTGCATAATTTGTGAACTGTTGGAATACGTTTTAGAGCACTGTAAGTGAACGCACCTCAGTCTAAAAACCACGCCTGGGTCCTCTTTCCCTCTCACTTCCGTGACAATTCTGTCTGAGAAGGGAATAAGTGCCGGTCTCCAACAACCGCCGGTCTCCTTTAAACGCCGGGCTGGCTGAATAATTTTTTGAATAAACGCCGGGGCTACTAATGGAAGATATACGGTATTTTACAAACGCATGCTCCCTGAGTGTGCAAATGGCTGTTTGGTCTTTTTGAAGGCGCCCACACATACAGGCTAAAATACCAGAATCCTCGGCAAAGTAAACGAGCATGAAATAGTAAGCTGACAGCTGGCAAATCACACACATGATAAGTGAGTGGAAGTCACAGTGAATGAGTGCAGAGTAAAGTGAATGGATTTGTAAGTGTGCGCGCACAGCGGGGTATTGCCTGTTATATTCTATTTCTGGCATTTGAACATGTCACCCATCTGTTACACAGCGATGCCAGGTGGGTGAAAATGAGCCCCACAAGAATGAGTGTGTATGCAAATATTTCTCTGAGCCTTTGTGTGTGTGTTTGTATATCTTCCTCTGTGAGTAATAAATACCCTCAGTGGGGAATCTGAGACAGTAATGAGAGAACATTTGTCAGACTGCTTTATTTAATTAAAATGGTTTTCACCATCACAATCATGTCTTCATTAAGGGTTACTCCGGAGAAAAAACAGCAAAAAAACAAACAATCCAAAAAAACAAACAAAAAAACGGCCACTCCTGATTTAGAGTTGTTGATGGAAACATTCCATTTCCAAAATAAGTGATTTGCTTTTTAGCATATTAAAAAAAGCTTTTTCAGCTCTGAAAGATGTCAGCTGCCAAATGGTATTCCAGTATGAGCCCAGTTACAATATTCTACATGAAGGGTTAAAAAGCTCAGTTGCCTCAGATCTACAGTGTGCATTATAACACCATTTCTATGGATATTTGAATTCTGCCAAAAAATAGCTTGCTTTGTTTACACACTGTTAAAAAAAAAATCTGTAAAAAACAATGGCCTGTTAACCTTTTGAAGGTTTTTAGTGTTACTGTAAATGATAAATGGTAAAAAAAGAAAAGAAAAACAACACACAGAATATAGAAAAATTCTGTATTTTTCTTCTCACGCAATGTGACTCAGCGTTTTGGACTTTATTTCTGTCATTTATTGTTTCTGTTTGATTCTTAGCTTGTTATGTTGTTTGCAGTGTTGAGTTTTGAACCTTTTTAGAGAGATTTCTGAATCGGTATCGTTATGCGCAAATTCTTTGCCTCATCTTTAGTTGCAGTTGTTTGAGTTCTGTTTATATGTAATTATGTTATCACGCCTCCCCCGTGTGCTCTTCAGTTTGTTGTCAAATCTCAATCACTGTTTGGTGTCAGTTAGTTCCTGTTAGAAAATTATGATTGTTGCAAATTTCTACAATGTGCTCTGTGTATAAAGCACTTTTATATGCACAAATAAACATAATTAACAATGGTGATGAAGGTGAATGGTGACGTAACGTCCTGGAACCAACTTTCAGGTGGCTTACAGCATGGAAAGAGCATCTACAGTATTAGAGCTCAGCAAAATCAAAATCAGCTGTGATCTGAAGCGTCTATATGACTAAACACCAAAAACTGTGATTGTGGATCCAAAGCTCTCTCTGGTACAAATGTAGGAAACCTAATCATACGCCAGTTCCTCTTTTTATTCATTGTTGTGCCCATTGTGACTTGAACTCAGAGACACATGCAGTTTAGATGACGACGGGAACCAAATGTAACCCAGGTTATTTTCTGTAGCTACACTTAACAGATGCACTACAATGCAAAGTGCCTGACACGCAATTTCCTAGAAGCCTCACGTGTATGCCGTGGAAAGAACTGTGAATGCCGCGTGCTGTGAAAGCACACTAGCTTTGCATACTGTGATGCCTGACAATAAAAATGGGCTGACAAGAGCCATAAGATATGGCTCCTTTCAAGTACCTGGCATTCCTTTCACTTTAACTAAACTGATAAGTGTCCATCTCAAAAACTTTCCTGGAAAATCTGGGCCAAGTTGAACTTCAGTAGCCAAGTACTTAGCAACCTGTTTAACTACCTGCATTAAAAACAAAATGTATGTAAAAGCTTGTGGTTGCAGTGTCATGCATTAGTTTGAACAGGCAAATGATGTAACAAAGGCAAGGTGGGGAGGCAGATTAAAAAAAAGAATAGAGTAAGGGCACATTCTCTAAGAGTCACGACAGGTGTACAAATACAGCGCACCTGTCCTGAGTGGGACTTACTGAGGGTTAGGTGTAACACCACATCAGAATGCAAGGCAGGTATTTGCGTGGGAGCAGTGGCTGACATCAGGTGACATGTCAGGTGATTATGTCAGATATCAACAGAGGTAGCTGCTAGGGAAGAATTTATTGAGTTCCTGACACGATAACTTATGCAAAGATTATCGCTTTTATCATCAGTTTACGATGGACAGACAGATGGAGTTTGTCTTTATGTGTTTATACCTGGACATTTTTCACTGTGTGACGTTAACGTGAACACATTCAACATATCTGTGAATGAGTCCAGAAAGACCCAAGAAGACCAGAAACTCAAACACATTTTCTCTATATCTTGTGCTTTGAGAAAGGAACTTCCAGAAGTGGGTCGGTTGCAAAAGGTTATGTCTGTGAAGGTTCTCAGGCATCCAGGTCATCGTAGTCGAGTCTAAGGAGCTTAGGAAAGAAAGAAGAAAGCCTCTCGGATGACAGGTGAAACGTCTTCAAGCAACTTAAAGAAGTCCAGATGCTTTTCTTTCCAAAGCTCCTTCAACTTCAATTAATTGTGTTTAGAAAACAGTAGGACTTTTGTAGATCAGTCGCAAAATTGACCACCCCTTTGAACACCATTTGGTAAATACAGTCACATGCTATTTTTTGCCATACTTTCTTTATACACTTTTATTGCAGCTAAAACAGGACCTGACATTACGGTATGCTTAGAGCTGGGACATACTACGAATACTGTATGCATTTAATGGTTAAATGTTAAAGTTGATGTTGACTTTAATTTGCTGTGACATATATTGTTGCAGTCTGTAGTGATAAAAAAAAAATAATAATAAAAGGAACACCAGTATGAAATCTGGAATGGTTGGAATTTAAGTCATGTATTTGTGTTACCTTTTGACATCTATAATCTGATTTAACATTTGTGGTTTGTAATGGCGTGAAAAGAATTCTTGATCACATACTTCAAAAATGCGACTGAACACTATGAGGTACGTCTGACATTTTGATATTTGACAAACTGGAATATTAATAACAGCGGTGTGTTAGCTTGGGGAAGCACCCAAGGCTCTACGATAACAATCAAATTCAAGTCGGTCTCTTTCCAGCCGATGCTTGTGTACAGTAGGAAGAGCCCAGGACTGAACTGCCTCTCCTATTGGCTGAAAACATCTGCGCACAAAAACTTTTACTTGTTCATGGCACATTGCGAGATTTAATGTCCACTGCATGCTATAAATTAGTCATTTTATTAATTTATGAGGAATAAGATAAGCAGACATTGTTTTTCTCTATTGAAGTGTCATTTATACAGAATAAAGCGTGTTTATATTTTTAACTGTCAAATTCTTCAGTGTAAGAAGCCTGAGGAAGGGAGGCGGGGCAGACATTATCTTATTCTGTCTCTTCTGTCACACTCCAGTAATAAAGAATGCTGAATATCAGCTCTTTCTCATAATATTCAAAGTTGTGACATATATTTCTGTGGCTGCTGTTCTTCATTTCAACTACAAACTGATGCCTAAGCTCCGCAAGTGTCTCTGAACGCAACACACATTTTAGATCCACAAGGAAATGATTATCTGATTTTATAATTAAAAAATAAAATACATTTTAAAAAAAAGAGTCCAACAGCTTTTGCTTTACCGACTCACCTGATATCGGTTCCCTTCGGGGATACACACATGACTGAATCCTTCCTTTGTCTGTTTTAAACACTGTCGAGTCACTGGGTGAGTGATAAGGCTTATCAGAATATTGGAAAATCAGGGGAGTCCAGCAAAGACCAGAGCGCAGAGAGTGCCGTGCCCTGCGGCAAAACTAGACGTCTCCGGCGTGCTGGAGAATCTCTGGCTGTAAAAAATACTCAGTATGCTTCGGCTATGTGGGATTGCCCTCGCTTACAAGAATATAACAAATTTAAACATCTGCTGTTTTTGATAGAGAGGATTTTACCCAACAATAAAGGTCAGTAGCTGGAGGTTACTACATAATGAAATACTACATATTTACATATTTAAAGCAATCAAACTATGATAATGTACTAATAATAGACTGATAAATACTTTATTGATCCCACAAATTGTGTTATTGTGTTACAGGAGAAAGATAAAAAATAATATAGCTACAATAAACAAACAACACAGTTAAAGTGTCATGGTTCGGGCAGGATAGGACCCAAATGCAGGACTCATAGACGGGAGGTTAAACTTAACAAAAAACAAACCAAAACCTCAAATGCAAAACTAGAAACTAAACTTGGAACAGGAACCTGGAAACTAAGAAACTCTAAGAAACTAATAGGAGCACAAGACAGGCACACAGCATGAAGAGGGTACAACACAACAAAGGACTTATATACACAGTGGCGTAATAAGGGAACTGGACATAGGAGCGAAACACAGCTGGGAGAAATTGGAGCTAACGAGACAAGGGAAGCAAAACTAGACACACTGACATGAGACAGACTTTCAAAGTAAAACAGGAAATACACGACAGGTACAGACTTATGAGCAGACACTATGAAATACCAGACATGGGACCACAGAGTCGTGGGGCCCGGGCAGGTACAGAGACAGACTGGACACAGAACAGAGCGAGCTCAAAGTACAAACAGAAACCAAAACACAGAAAACTGAAAATGCTGGGTCAAAATGACCCAGAACTGTGACATAAAGTAAACGTGACACATGGTTATAATGAAAGGCTTATATTGTGAGATTAACTTAACTGTAGGTGACAGTGCAGAATCCATGGGATGATGTTTTCTTCTTTGTCTTAAAGAATTTCTTAGTCTGGGAAAATGTAAGTTCCTTTTTATGTTTGTTACGCTGTAATGCAAACAAATATTGGAAGCACTTTAAAAATGTTTAATTGTGTGACATTATAAAGTATTAGGAAGAGATTAATTCATTTATATATCATTACTCCTCCTCAGTGTATCTCTCAGAAACACAGTTGTGTTACACCATGTCCACATGTCACTGCTAGTCATAATCACAATAATATATCTATATTTATAAATGACATACTCAGTAAGTTCTTAATTCATTTATATATCGTTACTCTTAACACATTATTGGTTAACTAATAAACATTAATAAAGGTTTTTTTTTATTTATGTTTAATAGTGTGACATTGTTATAAGGTGCTGCCCAAATATTACGAGAGAACTACAAAACGAAATAACTAAATACATCATAAAATATTATCTTATTTGGCATCGACTAATAAAAAATGGAAATAAATAACACATTTTATGGATACTTCAATTCGTTAAAATATTGAATTATTCTACTCTTTAATTCATTGTTTCATGGTTTCTGTGCCACAGGGCATCATGGATGTATCTGCCAACCTCACCCAAGTGAGGGGGCGGGGCTGATCCTGATCTAGTCCAAACCAGGTCTGCGGTGGAGTCCGGACATCTGAGAACAGGAGGACACGCCCCACAGTGAGACAGCCGCAGACTCGATGACCTCAGCTCAGCTTCACTGTTTACTTTACTACCTTTTCACCCTGATGATTAATCCCTACAATAAAAGAAGCTCATAAAAGACCTAATGACTTTTGTTCTTTTAAATGTATTCTCAAATTTATAAGCACTTTGGGCAAGACGCTCAGCCATAAAAGGTCCATCGGGGTGAAATTATTTTGAAAGGTCATAAACACCGGCTCGCTCGGAAGAAAGTGCACCAGTATATTAAGCTAAATATTACTGATTAATCAACAGACTGTTCTCTTATCTCCTAAAAAAACATTTTAAGAGAAAACAATTATACATCAATACATAACTTTCACTTCTCAAACGAAGAAAAAAAACCCAGATTATATGTTAATTTTTTTCTCTTTTTTCTTTGAAGTTCTTGGATGTTTCCACTACTTATAGCAGACACACAGTGTTTACAATGTATTCAAATACATATTAAAACTAATCATTTGCTTGACATCACTCTTCAGGAAATCCATGAATAGCATCAGCATGCTGATCCAGATGTTTCAGCTCCCGGTGAAAATATTCTCATTTTCCTCCCTGTGTTCAAATAATTCAGTTTTCATTGAAAATGAGCTGTTTTGAGCTACAAAAACACATTTGAACATCAAGAAATAAAGATGAGTAAACGATCCAGCTCAAAATGTCCCGGCAGCGCTCCAGCAGATTCACTAAAACTATACAGTTAAAGCTCAACTTTAATCCCAACCAAATAGATTTGCTCAAATAAACACACAAACCATCACCCATCAGATATCACCTGAGTGTATTAAACCCTGCGTCTACCTCCCACTGAGAGTTAAAGGTTGAGTGGGGGGCATTGAAAACAGCGTGCCAGAAGCACTTCTGACCAGGAATTCCCTCCTAACCATCTATACTAAATTATAAACTGCAGAAATATTCAAGACGTATAAACATGCTGATGTTTTAAAGCACTTGTTTTGGAGACAAACATGTACCGTATTTTCTGGACTACAAAGCGCACCTGAATATTAGCCGCACAACTTGAAATTATGAAAAAAATCATATTTTGTTCATACATTAGCCGCACCAGACTAAAAGCCGCAGGTGCGCTAGCGAGCGGGCTAGTAGCGCTAGCGAGCGGGCTAGTTGCTAGTAGTGGCGGTGCACGGCTCGCCTTGCAAGTGGAGGGCAACGAAGCGACTGTTCCACCAGCCTCGGAAGAGCCCCGCAAAGTGGGCCGCGCACCGCCGCCCGACCGACCTAGCCCTTAGAGCCAATCCTTATCCCGAAGTTATGGCTCTGACTTGCCGACTTCCCTTAGCTGCCTTGTTCTAACATGCCAGAGGCTGTTCACCTTGGAGACCTGCTGCAGATATGGGTACAGGGCCAGCCAGAGCCAGCTTGCTAATCTAGTCTCTTTTTCGCGCTAATTCGTACGGCACTACTTTGGCTGGCGGACGGACACGTGACCAACATATCACTCTTTTCCGTGTCTGATCACATGCCTTTCCGCCAGGCAAAATGGCGGAACAAACCAAAACAAATCCTCTTACGATGTCACAAAAATCATGAAAAAGCCTCAGAAAAGCCGCACCGGACA
>VURO01035524.1:0-23565 GCA_015108175.1 Pelvicachromis taeniatus | reverse complement strand
CTGTGGGCCCGGACGCTGCTCTGTGGGCCTGACCCCTGCTCTGTGGGCCCGACCCCTGCTCTGTGGGCCTGACGCTGCTCTGTGGCCCGCCCGACCCCTGCTCTGTGGGCCCGACGCTGCTCTGTGGGCCCGACGCTGCTCTGTGGGCCCGACCCCAGCTCTGTGGGCCCGGACGCTGCTCTGTGGGCCTGACCCCTGCTCTGTGGGCCCGACCTCTGCTCTGTGGGCCCGACGCTGCTCTGTGGGCCCGACGCTGCTCTGTGGGCCCGACCCCAGCTCTGTGGGCCCGACCCCAGCTCTGTGGGCCCGGACGCTGCTCTGTGGGCCCGGACGCTGCTCTGTGGGCCCGGACGCTGCTCTGTGGGCCTGACCCCTGCTCTGTGGGCCTGACCGCTGCTCTGTCACAGTGTAAAGGCACAGTGTATGGCTGCGTGCTGCTGAGCTCATCATAAACACAACAGCTGCTGTCCCCGATGTTTCACAGCGTGTGGGTCTCTGTAAGCGCACAGTGTTCACACCGACCTGAAACGGAAACGATCACATCATCAGCGTACAGTGACCTTCTGCATCGAGTAATTACAGGTGACCTACTCACTACAGAGGTTAAACCCTGAGAGCGGACGGTCACAGGTCCGTACTGCGAGTGTTATCACACTACAATTCCAAACAGTGTGTGCTGATATGGTGACATCTTAATGGCAGTGTGTGCACACCGAGGCCGAGGCTGCAGGAGGAAGAGGAGGACGGCAGCAGAGACCTTCGCTGGTCTGTTGTCTTCACCATTCCTCAGTCACTGAGTTTGACCTGCAGGAAGTGACAGCCGCTCCCAAAGCAGACGAAGCACCTGCTGGTCACGTGACACGCTCATTTATCCTCCTCCTCTCTGATGGTCCTCGCCGTGATGGATGCTCCGTCTGTGCGCCGCCGCAGGTCAATCACTATCCAATTACATGAGTCCACCTGTCAGAGTCGCCTGATGGATGGAGACCACAAACACCACACTGCACACGCTGCAGCAAGCAGCGCCGCCCTCCTTCTGTCACGGAAGAAGGCGAGGAGCACCTGCCAGCTAACAGCAGAGCTGTGATTGGTGTCAGAGGGGAGCAGTGCTCAGGTGTGCTCAGGTGTGCTCAGGTGAGCTCTGGTGAGCTCAGGTGTGCTCAGGTGCGTTCAGGTGCACAGAGGCAGCTGTACTGGATTTCTCACACAATGGACACGGAGTCGATTGAAAACATGACCACTGTTTATTTTCTGAAATCACCTGGGGGAAGTAAAGGTCAAAGGTCACCATAGATGCAGTTGTCTTGGTCTCAGTAACATTAGGAAACACACCTTTAGGATCAATACTACAGCTGATTGATCCGTTTGCAGAGTTTAACGAGTTGGAGGTGAGTGGTTCTCCCGTGATGGAGGTACAGACCGTGTAAGGTTAAAGGTCATCACAGTGACATAAAGATTACATGGAGCTCTCTGCTTCCTCCTCAGTCTGAGCGCTAACCCTCCCCCCGTCTCCGCGAGCGTTTCCTGTGCTGAGCGTGGCGTTCGCAGGAGCGCGGGTGTGTGGAGGATGGCAGCGGTGTGAGGGCGTCGGACCCGAGCAGGCAGACGTCCTCATCAGGGCTGGGTGGTTGGTGACAGCGTTTCCCGTTACGGAGAAACATGGAAGTAAAGTAACGATATGAAGTCTTTATCCTGTAACTAAGTACTGCATTACTTTCCCCCCGTGGGCTGTGATCGGCCTTCGAGTGGACCTACACTTCACCTGGGATAAAGAGCAATGACCCGGGTCGCAGTAAAGACATGTGACCCACAGCATGGGCCGGACCCCGTAAACGGGGATGTTCCTGGTTCGTACCGACCTGCTGACATCAGGAAACTGGAGCGGGAAGCTCAGGACCACACACTTGGGCCTGATGAGCCGGTCCAGGTCTTTGGGTCGGTGGTCTGGGATCTTCTTCATGAAGGAGCAGATAGATGACAGGAAGGAATCCATGTTGAAGCGGGAGTTGAAGACCACGACATCTGACACCAGGCTGCAGACAGACACGCACACAGGTGATCACAGGTGAGGCAGGACATGAGGCTGAAGACCACCCTCTCCTCCATGCAGCTCTGCGTTTCAGGCAGGTGACCTGAGGTTCAGCTCACCTGTAGCTTCCCCCACTGTAAGACAACTTCAGCCTGATTGGCTGCCCTCACACATTAATCATTTACTTATAGCGTTGAGTGAGAACCGGAGCTTCTATACACACCTGTGTAATGTGACCTGGAACAGGTACGCCCGTGTTTACAGTGGCGTCCTGAAGCTCACATCTGAGGAGACCCTGGGCAGGTGGCGCGTCGGGACCTGCTCTCTGCAGGTCTACAGAGGTCACGTCTAAACTTCAGGTGAACATGAAGACACGCCTCCATGCAGTGATCCAGGTCAGGTCTGCGTGGAGGCGCCGGCTGGGCACAGGCCAATCAGACGTCTGCTAACGATCCCTGCTGTGTTATTTGATGGCGCTGTAACCACGTTAGAGGAGACGGAGCGGCTCGGCTTATTGACGAGCTGCCCGCAGATCAACAACAATCAGCTTTCTGCCGCTCGTTACTGTCCCGACGCTGATTAATGAAGACTAAAGCCCCCGCAATTAACCAATCGCATCGCAGCAGCTCATTAGCCAATCACACGCTGCCTTACCAAGGCAAACTGAAGCACAGCAAATCAATCAGCTAATAATCAATAATCAGTTTACGGGCTGGATCTGGCAGCACAAACATCAGAGCGGCCATTACTCAGACAGCTGACAGGAAGCTGATCAGCAGCTTTCCATGGAACGCCGCCAGCTCGGACCCGCACAGACCCCAGATCAGCTGACTCGCTCCGACGATGGTAATGACAGTTACCGTAGAGACCAGAGCGTGGTTTCTGCTGCCGTCTGCGTGCATCAGCCACACGGCCTGATGATGTCACAGCCCACGACCTGGACCCAGCAGCACCCCCCCCTCACACACACACACACACACACACACACACACACACACACACACACACACACACACACCGCCCCCCGCCGTACAAGCACACTGACCATGAGAGCACCTGGTTGTATCCGTACTGGAAGTCCCTGTCCTGGTGTCTGCGGACCGGATACAGCAGCTGGTTCTCGTGGAAGTACAGAACCTTCTGGAGCTGGGCCAGGTCGGGTCTGAGAGCCACCAGCTCACACAGGCTGAGGACGGAGCTGCTGAAGAGGACCCTGCAGAGAGAGGAGGTGCAGACAGCGTCAGAGAGGAGACCATGGAGGAGGTGCAGACAGGGTCAGAGAGGAGACCGTGGAGGAGGTGCAGACAGAGTCAGAGAGGAGACCGTGGAGGAGGTGCAGACAGAGTCAGAGAGGAGACCGTGGAGGAGGTGCAGACAGAGTCAGAGAGGAGACCGTGGAGGAGGTGCAGACAGCGTCAGACAGAGGAGACCGTGGAGGAGGTGCAGACAGGGTCAGAGAGAGGAGACCGTGGAGGAGGTGCAGACAGCGTCAGAGAGAGGAGACCGTGGAGGAGGTGCAGACAGCGTCAGAGAGAGGAGACCGTGGAGGAGGTGCAGAGGAGATGCAGACAGGGTCAGAGAGAGGAGACCGTGGAGGAGGTGCAGACAGCGTCAAGACAGAGGAGACCGTGGAGGAGGTGCAGACAGTCAGAGAGAGGAGACCGTGGAGGAGGTGCAGACAGTCAGAGAGAGGAGACCGTGGAGGAGGTGCAGACAGCGTCAAGACAGAGGAGACCGTGGAGGAGGTGCAGACAGTCAGAGAGAGGAGACCGTGGAGGAGGTGCAGACAGTCAGAGAGAGGAGACCGTGGAGGAGGTGCAGAGGAGATGCAGACAGGGTCAGAGAGAGGAGACCGTGGAGGAGGTGCAGACAGCGTCACTGAGCTGCTTCCTGATTTGGGCTTGGAGCAGGCGGTGGTTGTGGCGTGGGGGAGGAGCTTCCCCTGGGCTGCACCCGTTGTGAGGGCCAGTCAGAGTTCACGTGGATGCTCGTGTGACGGTTCGTGGCTTTGCTAATGTCAGAGTGGGTTTTCAAAATAAAAGTCGCGGCCTGCCGAGCAGATCTGTAGCTCTGATGTTGGTCACATGATCAGAACAATCACATGACACCAGGTCCATCCGTCCAGTCACGTCCGCTTATCCTTCAGGGGCCTGGAGCCTATCCCAGTTGTCCTGGGGCGAGAGGGGGGGTACACCCTGGACAGGTAACCGGTCTGTTGCAGGGCTAACACACACACACACACACACACACACACACACACACACACACACACACTTTCTCTCTCAATCTCAGGTACTCCCACATTCACACCTATGGGCAATTTAGTGTTTCCAGTTAACCTAGCAGCGAGCTGGCCGACCTGGCCTCTGAGACCTCCACCTAAACCCACCAGGTGTGTGCTGAGAGACTCGTTTGGTGAGGTCAGTGATTAATGGACAGGTGCACTAACGAGGCGCCGATGAACCTGAGAGTTCAGGTTGGGTCAATTTATTAGTTACATGCAGGTTTAAACCAGAGTGACTCCACGGTGAGGGCTAAAGTGTGGATGGCGTTACCTGTCTGATGTCACCAGCATGGGTCTCACCTGTATGACGGGCAGGCCGGGATAATCTGGCTGAAGTAGAGCGCCGCCGTTCTTGCCCTCCAGTGCCATTTTTTGGCAGGCAGCGTGAAGACGGAGCAGCCAGCGATGTTTTCCTTCAGCAGGTCGATGAGCTGTTTGTGCGAGCCGCCGTAAAACGCCTCCACCAGCAGGACGCGGGGAGGTGTGGTCTCCTGGGAGGGAGGCGGGGTCTCCTGGGAGGGAGGCGGGGTCTCCTGGGAGGGACATGAGAGCTGTTACTCACAGCAACACTCGCCAGTGTCATGAAACACCTGACTGTCTGCGTGCAGCCACGCCCACACGCTCCATATAAGGAGCAGGAAGGCACCGGGCTGGCACAGCAGGAAATCAGGTGTGTGTGACCCAGCACTCTGACCTCACACACCCACACACACAGTAACACACACAGACACGGTGTGTTTACAGAGCTGTGAATGACATCATCAATATAATCAATAACACTAATGATTATCATTACTGATCATTACTGCCACACGTGACGCAGCGCTGGCTGTCAGACAGGAAGTACTGGTGAATGTTGGGTCGAGGCCCACTGATGGTCCATCGATCGTATATTGATCACAGCGCTACAGGCGAGCGATGGCTCTGTGAGCGTGCGTGCAGGCTGACGGAGCTGATGGAGCTGACGGAGCTGACGGAGCTCATCACTCGGACGGAGCAGAGGATTTGGACCAATCTGCTGACATGCGAGCTGAACCAATCACACGAGCGTCTGCGCCGGAGCAGATATGGAGGAGATGGCGGGGCGCTGCTGGGCGATTAGCTGGAGTAATGGCGCTGCTGCATTGTTGTTGCCGCCGTGTTGTGCGCGCTCGCAGCTCATCCCTCAGCACAATGCGTGCTGAGGGATCCATTATGGCGTTTACAGAGCAGCGGCTTCCTCTGAATCCCCTGCCCGTGATTTCCAGTCCGCCTCCATTTAGCTGCCCACAAAGCACTCAGTGCGCCCGCACACGCTCAATCAGTCCTTATCAGCGCCGCCAATGAGCCGGTTTAATGCAGACAAATCTGTGCCCGATGTCGGCCGTTATTCTGAAAGCAACTTCCTGTCTAATACAGTCAGAGGACGCCGCAACCTTCAGAGTGGCCGGGCCCACAAACACAGCAGGAACCCAGAAACCGAGAGCGCTCCACCCGAAACGCCGCTTCCTGTCAAAACATCTGTTCATTCAAAAATCAGACAACAATCACTGATGTCATCAGTTTCCATCACACGGGCTTAAAGCTCTTCTCTCAACTTTCCACAGCTTCCTGTCATCGCCGCGCGCTGCTGATCAGGAGCACCGACCTCTGGGGGCCCTCTGTGGGCCCCGGGACCACACGTTTGACCACCGCCTCCTCACAAACCTTCACATTTCTGATCATCATTAATAACGATGTGGTTAACAAAGAAGTTGTTGTTGTCTCGCTGTGCGGACCCCCCACACTGAGCTCGGGGCCTTCACCGGGCCCTGAGCCAGAGGTTGGAAACACCAGATTATTTAAACGTTTTTGATCAAATGAATCTGATAAAAGACTGTGCATGCTGTCGTCTCATTTGTTTTAAATAAAGTTTAGTTCCACTGTTCACACAGAGACGCGTGCTCGACCCTCAGGAGGGCCGACCTCTCCCTTTGATAGGCCGATTGATTACTTTCATGTTTGTTCTGATCACATTAAATAAGATGAAGATGAGTGTTTGTTCTCAGACGCATGCAAACCTCAAAGCTGACACACACACACAGGCTGCTGCTAATGAAAACAGGAAGTAGAATCAGGTCTGTGGCGCAGAGGTTTAATAACCATCAGCAGCTCATCCTCCATCAGACGAGCTATCGACTGGGCTCGAAGGGCGCGTGGAGGAGGCCAGAGCGCCGGCCGGCGAGGCAGGAAGCGCGTCAGTAGACATGAGCTGGATGGTTGCACCGTGGAGCTGGCGGGGGATTCCAGCTCACACTCATCTCACCTAAACACCGTTCCTCCCACTGCGCCTGGAAGCTGTCGACTCACACCAAACAGAGGGTTAATGCGAGCGGCATTCCCCGCAGGGAATCCCCCCGCAGCCCGAGTCAGGCTGGAAACAGCACGCTGCAGAGTCGCGGTGTGGGCGGAGCCCCGTGGCCTCGGCACGCAGCGGCCGGACCGGTCAGGGTCAGGTGGGCGCGCTGCTGGTTTCACCCTCACACATCTGGGCAAACAGCTCAGCGCAGAGACACCACGCCACCATCACAGCTGAGAGTGGTGAGCTGCTCCATCAGCTCCACGTGGAGGGTGGAGGAGCGGCGTCGGTGCCCCATCTGTGTTCACAGGTGAGACACCACGCCACCATCACAGCTGAGAGTGGTGAGCTGCTCCAACAGCTCCATGTGGAGGGTGGAGGAGCGGCGTCGGTGCCCCATCTGTGTTCACAGGTGAGACACCACGCCACCATCACAGCTGAGAGTGGTGAGCTGCTCCAACAGCTCCATGTGGAGGGTGGAGGAGCGGCGTCGGTGCCCCATCTGTGTTCACAGGTGAGACACCACGCCACCATCACAGCTGAGAGTGGTGAGCTGCTCCAACAGCTCCATGTGGAGGGTGGAGGAGCGGCGTCGGTGCCCCATCTGTGTTCACAGGTGAGGTAAAAGCAGGTCAGCCTCCGCCGCCGTGATGGACGGAGCTCCATCTACGCCCAACGCTTTCAGGAGCCCTGATACAAGATTTCAAGATGACATCGGCATTACGGCGAGGGGCGTGTCTGACTGTCAAACCGCACACACTCATTGGCTGACCTATGAAACCTGTGGAGCTTCTTCTCCAGCAGCTCCCTGGGCTCCTCCACGACTGTGAACACAGAGGTGAAACGTCACTTTTGCTGTAAACCTGCCCCCCCCACCTGAGCACACACGGCTCCACCCTCAGCCAGCGGTCCAAACCCACAGAGGTGACGGATGATTGGTCTGCCACGTCACAAGCACCACCTGGTGCACACCTGAGCGTGCTCCTCCTCCACGATGCGCCAACACGGCGAGCCTGCAGAGCGATTCGGAGCGCGTCTGAAAGGTCACGACCCCTGGGTCACATCAGACTGAGACGTGAGCCAATCACGTGCTTGGTTCTCCGCTCATTATTCAACCCTCAGCGTGGACGCAGTACTGTGCACAAGTCTTGAGCCCCCCCTCGTGCCTTTATATTTGCGTGCGCAGTCCTGAGGCCCGGACTCTGTGGGCCTGTTGGAGGACAGGCCCGGCAGCGCTGCACCCACCCACGTCTGCGCTGTAAATGTCACTGTGGGGTTTTCCTGCTCAGCCCACAGTGACTCTGCACTAACCGATGCACAGAGGGAGGATCTCTGCACAGCCTGCCTGACACATGCCCTCCTTACAATAATCACTGAAAAGCCCAAAACCAGAGTGAAACCAGAGTGAAACATCAAACCCACTGTGGAAATTCACTGAAACTAATGAACATGAGTGGAATGAACGGCTCACCCCAGCTCTTTGATCTGTCTCACAGTGATCTGGTGTAATGTGTGGATGTTCACAATCAATAAAGATTATTCTACATGTTCACTGTGCAGTACTGTATAAAGCTGACCAGGCTGTCACTGCTCCACAGCCACTGTGGAGCCCACTGTGACCCTACAGCAGCACAGCGAGCTGTGGGCACAGGAGCGCCACTGTGGAGCCCACTGTGACCCTACAGCAGCACAGTGAGCTGTGGGCACAGGAGCGCCACTGTGGAGCCCACTGTGACCCTACAGCACCACAGTGAGCTGTGGGCACAGGAGCGCCACTGTGGAGCCCACTGTGACCCTACAGCAGCACAGTGAGCTGTGGGCACAGGAGCGCCACTGTGGAGCCCACTGAGACCCTACAGCAGCACAGTGAGCTGTGGGCACAGGAGCGCCACTGGAGCCCACTGTGACCCTACAGCAGGACAGTGAGCTGTGGGCACAGGAGGTCCACTGTGGAGCCCACTGAGACCCTACAGCAGCACAGTGAGCTGTGGGCACAGCAGGTCCACTGGAGCCCACTGTGACCCTACAGCAGCACAGCGAGCTGTGGGCACAGCAGGTCCACTGTGACCTGAGATGACCTGAACATGATGCTGGACACTGATGGGGCTGAAATCGGAGCTCACAGGTGGAGCTGTACCTGCGTAACGCCAGCAGGTACATGAGTGTTGTTCCTTCATGAACGTGGAAACACACCTGCGCCTTCACCTGCGCACCCATCAGCTGATTAATCCGCAGACGCTTTCTCAGCGCAAACACCTGCACATATCCACGTGTTTTCTCGGCAATCCATTTGTGCGTCCGACCACAGGTGCGGTGTTTGTTGGTGGCCTGCCCAGAACACTCTCACACCCATCTAACACCCGGGAGGGCTCCGTCTACGTCCTAGAGTAGCACTGTTTCAACGTGTTCAGCTCCGTTAGCTCTGAAAGCCATGTCACTGCAGGGCTCAGTTAGCTGCTAACAGCTAGCCACTATCAGCTAGTTCTGCTTCCCCGGTGCAAACTGCGCGGCCCCTGCCCGCTCCCCGCCACTGGCAGCCGGCAGGAGGACCGGAGCACCGGCCGGGCAGCTTCCACCGGGGACCCTCACACGAACGGCCCGTTCACCGACAGCGGGGCACTCACCTCTGACTGCATCCCCCAGCTCGCAACAGAACACGCACGGTGTGACGTCATCACGCCGGTTTAGCCGAGCCCCTCTTCCCGCCTTTTCTTCTGATAGTTAAATGCGAATTTTTAAAGTCCGAGGTTAAATACCTAAAGAGTATTACACACTCAGAGACACCAGCCTGTGTTTATTAGTGCATAGTAACGCATCAGCAGTACTGCTACTACTGCAGTAATACTGTATTAGTATAGTTAGCAGCAGGCAGTGATTTACAATAGTTTAATACAAGTTTAATTATTATATGAATATCCGGTCTTTCAGTCTGACGTCATTACCCGGGTCCGGGTGCAAACAGCTCCAGGTGTCATCACTGAGAGGTACGAACTGTCTAAAGTCTTCCCAACAACATGATGGGTGTGGCTGCTCTGCCAGGTGTAACTGTGACGTTCAACATCCATGAAAACAGCAGTTAGCAGGAAGTTAGCAGCTAGCAGGAAGTTAGCAGTTAGCAGGAAGTTAGCAGGAAGTTAGCAGCTAGTTCCCACCTAAACATACTGTCCCATGTTCAGACTGAACACACAGCTCTGCTGTCACTGCAGACACAAACACACAGCAGGACGTTTGTAGCTCACTGACGTCGGGCTAGCTGCTATATAATGATACGTGGGGGCTAGCTACACAGCTATGTTAGCATAAACAGTGAAGCTGGAGGCTAACTGTTCCCCCTGGATCAAAGGTAACGATGGTTCGGGACATGGCAGGAGAACAGCTGAGCTCATCCATCCACAGCAGCAGGTTGGGCGTTAACACACTGCTGCGTGGGCGGAGCTGCAGGTTACACACTGCTGCGTGGGCGGAGCTGCAGGTTACACACTGAGCTGTAACAGGAGCAGTGCTGAGACCCTGCAGCTCACGCTCACCACACACACCTGTGTGAGACACTCTGCTTCACCAACCATCATTAACCAGTGTGATTGGGCAATGACGGGTCAGCTGAGTGCTGTTTTGTTCAATTGCATGAATCATGTGACAGGTGTGATGCTGGGCTAGTTTCAGGTGTAAGCTGTACTCTGACGACCACATCACAGTCTTTATTGTCCCACGCCAACAGGACCCAGTGTGGATTTGTGGCGCCCCGTCACACACCTGTGAAATGTGAACGTGCAGCATCGTTCAGGTAAGAGGACTCATAACAGCATCTGCTGGCTCGCCCAGTGGAGGCGGGATGGACGTGAGCCGCTCTTCCACCTGAACCACGGGGCAGGTGTGGACGAAGGTGTGTGAATCACAGCGCGGTGAGTGTGAGCCGTCACATGTTCAGTTACTGACGACATGTTTGTCAGGTGTGCAGAGACAGCAGGTACAGACTCACACCACTGTGAGCGAGTCAGTGAAGGACAAATGTGATCACTAGTGAACCTTCATTACAAACACTCGTAGTTCAGTCAGAAATGAGCCTAAAATAAACACACAGTGAGCAGTTTATTCTGTCGGCTCTCCTCAGGCTCTGTGGGTGTGAGCTGGTCTCAGATCAGCTCTTCTCTGTGTGAACTACATCTGTTAACATCTGCAGATAAACCCATAAATCACAGCGGCGGTCAGCGCGGCGCTGCTGATGTGGTGCAGTCCTCCGCCACCACCCCAACGTGGACGGATAACTTCGTGCTCCTTTTCCTTTCTGGTCCATGCTGTCACAGGCCAAGCTGCTGAAGCACGAGTTTGTCCGTTTAAATAAAGTTTATCCGTCAGTGCTCAGCTCATGTTCAGGACTGAAGTCCAGCCTGAAGCCAGCGTGCTGCGAGGTGTGTGTGCTGCGGTCAGGTGTGGACGAGCGTGTGTGCGCGAAGAGCTGCAGAGCTTCCTGTACGAGCCGGGCGATGATGTGAGCGAGCAGCAATGTGACGGTAACACGAGGAAGCTAAAAACGGCGCTCGTCTTCATCGCTGAGGCGCTAATGAATCAGACCCCAGTGCTACAAGAAGAATAACACAGCTTTATTAAAAGTGATTTTGGCTACATTTATTCGAGCATGGAAATGAAAAATCATAAAACATTTCAGGAATTCCTTCATCAGTCCTTCATCGCCTCTTCAGGGGGATGAATGAAGTGGACTTTGTTTTAAAAATACAGTGTTTTCACCAGAAGCTTCGTATCCAAAGTCCCCCAAATTTACAATTTCCTGTAGTTTGGAAAAAACCAAAGAAAGCAACAAGAAAAGCTCCAAAATTGCCCGTGTTCAGATTTTTGCTCCAATCATTTTACTAAAAAATGGATGTTTGTGAGGAACTCTAATACTGTACACTACAGTATGAAATAAATACAATGAGGAAATATAAAACGAGTCACATAAATAAAATGATCAAATGAAAAACAAAAGTAATACTGACAGAAATACTGAGGTGAACAGAAACACAGAAAATTGCACAAACGTGTAAACTAAGAAACTGACGCATAGCTACGCTAACACTGACGCAGGTGAGCTCATCACTGTAATACTGAAGCAGAGGACAGGTGGCGCTGTACAGGGATGGCACAGGTGAAAGGTTTGCATATAATAAGGCTTTCTCTGGAGAAAAATTCAACACACTTTGAAGGCTCTGTCCTCTCATTTTCATTTCCTCTGCGCTTTAAGACTCCACATTTTATTTTGAAAATCACACAGGTTTAAATGTTCCTCCGCATAAAAAAAACAAATCAGGAGGCCCAAAGTCATGTGGTTAGTTGGCAAAATAATACAGTCAGATAAAAAATAAAAACATCACAGTAAAAGGAGACAAAATACGACAATAACACTGACAGGAAGTGTCCGAGGCGCATTCCCTCGTTTTCTTCTTTTATTTTGTAGTGATTCAGGGAGTGGAGTGCAATTTCCTGAAGTGGGGTTCGAACACAACGACACACTGAAAGTTAAGAACATCATATAGCACCACACAGCTTTTAGGCCTTTATAATACTGTACATTAAGAACAGCTTCGCGTCATTTCATTATGGTGATACTCATCATGACTTCTTCTTCTTTTGTTTGCTTTTTTTGCATAATGTGAATTTTTAAACAGTCCCACCGGCTTCGGGACGCTCATCGGGTCACGTCTCCGCTCAGGGACTGCCGGAGGTTACCTGGGGCGTGTAGACATTTGAAAAGTTAAACATTAGCACTGATAATAATGGATCCCCAGTGTTATTCGGACTTCCTGTGGACCTGCCGCTCCGTTTGGGCTCATCAAACCAAACGTCATACAAAACACTCGACCTTTGACTCATCAGGTTCAGGCTGAGATTCCATAGATTTATCCTCCAACACTTAAAATCATACAAAACAAAAAAAGTTCCTAGCATCATTATTTCATTCACATAAAACCTCCCACAGGTCTGAATATGTGTTTGGGTGTAACGGTGATCAAAACAAGCTAACCTAGCAAAGACGAGCAGGGATCCTTAACGACCGCCATCTATGACGCTACGCCATCAAATCTCTCAAAGGACCAAATCTCTTGTTCAGAGGACTACAACTTGAACCTGCTCTGCCTTCAACCAAGTTCACCGCTGGACCGAGTCCTTAATTCGAGTCCATCGCTAACCCTAACACATCATTCGGGGCTTCTCAGGTTGCCGGCAGTGTCCTTAGTAAATGGTGTTCTGGTGCAAGAAAAACCGGTTTCTCAGTAGGTCTCAAGGCAAATCTGTCTTCTCTTTGATTCACAGACACATTAATACTTCGTCCTTTATAGCATTGCTTGTCCAATTTATGTAGAAGCTTTTGTTGGGCTCCATTTTCAGTGTTTTTAGATCAATTTGAATCTAAACTTCAATCTTTAAATAAAAACACTGACGGTGAAGAAAGGGCTGAAGACTAGTGCCGTGGATAAGGTTTTTGCCCCCAAGATCTAAAACTCAAATCTAACATCAGCTCAGCAGAAACGTCGAACCTCAGGGTTTGAGAGCTGAGCTGGTTCAGAGTCTGGCCTTTCTGAAACTGTCCGGCTGTAAACGTTGGCATTTGCAGGGCTAGCACTGTAGCTAACGGCAGAACTCAATTTTTAAATGTAAAAGAAACAGACTGGACTTTAGGGCTGCATTAGCACAACAAACACCTTGAAGGAGAAAATCGTCAGACTGAACCTGACAGATCAGAGGCCACGGATTGTGTTCATAATACTGCCTTAACTCCACATTGCAGCCATTTTAAAATCATTCACGGTTTCGATCAGCTGACTGAGAACGAGGCTGAATCAGACCATAATCACATTTGTGACCCGTGCATCAATCTCAGCAGGAAGTCTAAACACTAATTTGGTGTGAGAAGATGACCGCTGCCCCCTCCGGCCTTTGCCTTTCCGTTCAGCCCCTCATCGAGCCAGCGTCCCAGAGCGTTTGCTGTTCCTGATCAGTCCTCCTGGTCTGACCTGCCGTCTGTTTTCCCTTCTCGTGAGCTCTCGTCCATCGGCAGCGCCGAGCCTTTACCCTCATCATCCCCCGTTAAGTCCATCTGGCTCCGGCTGACGCCCTCTTGCTGCTCCTCTCCTTTTCTGAAACTTCTCTCCTGCCTCTCTGTCACCTCCTCACACATCTTGCCGTCCACTTCCCTTTCCTCCCGTCCTCCTCCTCCCTCACCGCTGACCCTCAGCATTGCGCCGCGACCATCCTCCTGCTGGTCCTCTGGGTCCGAGTATCTGAGGGGCCCCAGCCCCTGGAGGTAGCCCCTCATCAGCAGCTCAGTGGGCTCCAGCCCTCCAACTGCAACGCCTCCTCCACCTCTCTTGTCCCTGGCCTCCCTCTCGGCCGCCTCACGCTCCTCGGCCTCCCTCTTGCAGTAGGAGTAGCGGTGATTCATGTGCTGCGAGTATGAGCCTGAATGCGAAAAGCGCTTGCCGCACTTGTCGCACTGGTAGGGCTTCTCTCCAGAGTGCAGGCGTGAGTGCTCGATCAGGTGGTGCTTGTGTTTGAAGGCCTTCTTACAGATCTGACACTGATGGGGACGTTTACCTGCAGAAACACAATGGAGAACGGGACACGGTCAGGACGGACACAGCCTGACACGGAGACACAGCAGAGCTTCAGTATGAGTCAGCACATGACAGACAGCTGCAGACCCAGCCAAGGGGCAAGAAACTCTACAAACACTGAAGACGCAGAAACACTACGAAGAACCACAAACTCTTTTTTAGACATGAAGACCTAGAAACTGTCGGGACTGTGTGGATGATGTGGACCCTGTAGATGGTGTGGACCCTGTGGATGGTGTAGATGGTGTGGACCATGTAGATGGTGTAGATGGTGTGGACCATGTCGACATGCGACTCTGGATGATGTGGACATTTTTGATGGGTGGAATCTGCAAAAGGTGTGGACTACTCTTTTATCCTGTCTTCCTTCTTTCACCCCAACCGGTGGCAGCAGATGGCCCCGCCCCTCCCTGAGCCTGGTTCTGCCGGAGGTTTCTTCCTGTTAAAAGGGAGTTTTTCCTTCCCACTGTCGCCAAAGTGCTTGCTCATAGGGGGTCATATGATTGTTGGGTTTTTCACTGTATGTATTATTGTAGGGTCTACCTTACAATGTAAAGCGCCTTGAGGCGACTGTTGTTGTGATTTGGTGCTATATAAATAAAACTGAATTGAATCGAATTGACCCTGTTGATGTGTGGACCCTGTGGATGGTGTGGACCCTGTGGATGGTGTGGACCCTGTGGATGGTGTGGACCCTGTGGATGTCAGATCAGGCCAGGTCGTTGGCATCTATTTGTTTCTGTCCATGAAGCACACTGACACACATCAGAATATTATTTCATTCCTGAACCCTGAAATTAATCAGGTAGGAAGATTTTAGACTTTATTTTGAAGCAAACATTCAGATGTTCGACTGTGTGAAGTCTGGCCTACACTCAGGCACAGCTCCACCCTTTATGGGACCAGATGTAAAGTATGTTTGGGCCACATCTGGCCTACAGCACAACAGCTGTAACTGGGCATGAAGTGCAGTAACTAATCCAAACTAGGCTGAATGAAATGTGGGCGTGATAAAAGAGAAATAAAATGTAACATAAAAAGGAAAAAAAAAAAGAAAAATGGATGCCATGTTGTGCATTTATCGACCTGTCAGCGGATTATTTCACTTCTGCTCTGATCTACACAGAAAACTCTCACGTCTCTTTTCTTGGAGAGAATTAGCATAAAGAGACAGCTGGATCAGAAAACACTGGCCGTGTCTCAATATGCGTACTTGTGCGTACTTGTGTTTTCGTGGACTTGTGATACGTCATCAGTCGGAGACCAAGTACTGTTCCAATTCAAAGTACGCATCAAGCCAAGTACACTCAACATTCCCGGATGTGTTCTCGCTCCTCCCGTTTTATCGAGCATGTATCGGTGGTGAATTGTGTGCACTTGGTGCAGCCAAATATCCCAGAATGCATTTCGTAGCAATGGCGGAGGGATGCAGCTAAAAAGTTTTACATATTACTCTTTCTGGGTCACAAAATAAACGTAAAATATTTTAGGCGAGAATGTAGCCGTGTAAACCTCAAATATCTGCTCGATTTATCAGAATGTCACATATTTGCAAAAGTGCTCCGACGTTTTCTGTCCGCTCGTCTGTTACCCACCAGCTCGATCGCTAACCGGGTGGTCTAGGCTCACTAGAGCCGGCGAGAACAGTGTACTCCCGGCACATCGGGTTAAATGTGATATATAAGTCACTTAGATAACTTCTAAACGTTAATGTTCGGTTTATTTCAGTTTTATTTGTATATCGGTTAGGCTGAGATTAAAGTTCAGCTGAACCATTTTATTTAATGTAGCCAAAGTGCCAAAGTGATCTTTTTTTCTGAAAGAAATCTACTACATCATGTATAATTTTTTTCATGTCATGTGTAATTTCCATTGCAAATATTAATCACAGTTAAATTAAGAGGGGACGGCAGTAAAAACTCCAGAGCTGTGATGTCATCAACTACACTGGCGTTCAATTGTAGAATCATAGCGCTGCGTTCTCGGGAAGTCCGGACTCCAGGCCAACTTACAAAGTCTGGACTAGCGAGAACGCGAGTACGGACTGGCATACTTGAGAATTGAGAGAGGCTAATCTCGTAATGACTGAAACAATCACCAATCAGAAGCTTGATCTTTGAAATCCGTCTGTGATTGGCTGACATTTCTACGGCGGATGCCCGATTGACTGACGATAAAAACAAAACAAAAAAAGAACAAAAACATGACGGGTATAAACCAAAACCTTCATTTCTGCTGGTTTCAACTCATCATTTTAACATTTCATCACCCCCCTTGGTGTATGTCCGTTGCCGTGACAATAATGAGGCATGCTTGAGATGCCACGAGGTAACGCGAGCCTTCATCGGCATGTGGTGAGCTGCAATGACATCACAGCTCCGGATTTAAATTTGAGGAGGGGCAGGAACCCTAACAGCTGTAACAGCTCCCAACACACACACACACACACACACACACACACACACACACACACACACACAGAGCTGGTTTACTACGACTGTACGGGTGGAAATTTCTTACGTCTGACTGAACAGGATGCTTCAGCTGCTGCCAACTGGCAGGCTGAACGCTGTCCAATCACACGTCCCACGCACACATGCACCAAAAACATGGCTTTACCTCGACACACAATCACCACACACACACACACGTAGACGCAGGCAGATTCGTAGCCACAAATAGACCCGGAGCGCCTGTAACATCCACCGTAGCTGGCATTCTGAAACACACACACACACACACACACGCTGCGGCAGAAATAACTGAGACGGTGGATTCATGCTTCGAGTGTTGGAGGTGGGAGGGAAGCATGAGGGTGATGCAACGGAGTGAAAGAGATGAAGGTAGAGCAAGTCTGAGTCTGTGAGGACGGCACACAGGTAAGCTCCACCACTCCATTAAAGAAACTCCAACATTAGCAGCTTTGACTTCCGGCATAGATGCGAACAACGCATATGTTTCGCATATCAGAAATATGCTTTTTCAAACAACACATGATTGTGTTGTTACTCGTTATTATTCCATGAGCTCTCCTATCCAACAGCCCCAAACCCCCAAATCACAATCCCCACTTTACTGTAACAGCAGGACGAGCAATGACCACAGGAAGCATCAGTCTGTCAATGACACATGACTATTTAATATTAAATAATAAAATCACGAGAACAAGCCAATGAGATGATAACCCATCTTCATGAAAACAAGTCAAATCAAGATGGATGTTCAGGAACAGAAACTGAACGTCGTTTAAAAAGCACTGATTTGATCTCTACGCAGTGAGAAAACGGCGCTAACGCCGCGCAGCGAGGGCTCGGCTCTGCCTAACGTCACAGATTACTTTCAGCCGTGATGCAACACGCCGAGGGGTCGTTTAGGATTTTGATTGGGATCAGAAGAGTCCTGCAGAGAAACCTCCCGAAAGCATGAAACCACACAGTGTTGCAGACTTACTGAAGCCTCGTCCCAGTTCAGCCTCCCGGCTGCTCGGTAAACTGGGATGCTTTAATAAGGACAGTGTTTGCTGCTTCACCTTTTCTGCTGTGGTTTTTATCATAAGTTGTTTTTAGTTTAAAAATGGAAGAATGGACCATCTCTCCGCTCTAATTAATATTTCCTTTTGATCTTCACACAGTCATGCAAACATGCGCTCCTCCTCCTCTCTCAGTGTGAATGAGGCGCTGCTGAGATTTGGGGCGCTGAATGTTTATGTACTGCTCTACCCCCCGCTGAAAAGAAAGGAGCATGTTAAAGGCCACGGCCTGCAGAGAACAAAAGAGAGAAGAAGAGCTGCGAGTGGGGAGCTGTGTGAGAGACCAAACCAGAGGGAGGGGTCAAACAGAAGAGTGAGGACAGAGGAAAAAAGGAGGCATTGGGTGGGTACAAGTAAGTGTCCAAGTGTTATATATACCTGTGTGCTCATATTTGTGTCTTAGGAGGGAACTGGTCTTCTGGAATGTTTTGTCGCACAAGTCACACGCGTACATACCACTTTCAGTCTTCTTAATCTTCTTCCTGGAGAGCAGCGAATCGCTGTCTGTCAGGTCGTCCAGGCCTGACAGATAGTCCGCCGTCCCGTCCAGCAGCTCCCCCTGAGACAGAGACAGAGCTTCAGTACCCCGATAATCCCACACCTGTCGGCCTCGAGCCACAAGACTCCCCCCTACCGCCTCTGTGATCCCAAGTCTGGACAGGGCTTAAAGGCCCAACCTGGTAAGTCCTGCTCATCCAGGAGACTCAGGGGAAAGGGGGGGGGTTACAGATAGCAGCTGACAGCAGGTGAGCTGAGGTCACAGGTTTACCATGAGACCAGAACAAAACGCTGACCATCGCCCAACTTTGATGTGACTGAATTTCACAGACGAACCTACCCGAGGTTAAAAATCTTCCCAGAAGTCCAGGCAGCTGGTTTCATACAAATCATCTGAAAGTCAACAGCGACCGGCCTTTTCTGCACCAGACAGTCAGCTAGGGGCGGGGCTTATAAGCTGGTTACCTTTGGTGCTGCAGCGACCGGCCTTTTCTGCACCAGACAGTCAGCTAGGGGCGGGGCTTATAAGCTGGTTACCTTTGGTGCTGCTGACAAACAGTATTTATGATCGCACAGTGA
The DNA here is from genome assembly GCA_015108175.1 of Pelvicachromis taeniatus. NCBI lineage: Eukaryota > Metazoa > Chordata > Actinopteri > Cichliformes > Cichlidae > Pelvicachromis > Pelvicachromis taeniatus. The sequence continues at coordinate 4,719 of VURO01035524.1, read as the reverse complement.
AAAACTCATTTCACTAAATTGAGCTTTGATCTGTGATTTGTTTTCAGGAGATGAACTTCCCTTTTTTATTTTACATGAACAGAATTTTTTTCTTCAACCTCACATACAGGAAGTGAAGTTTTGCTTTAAAGGGCAAAAAATTCTGAATCTGGAGGCGGTCGAGCCTTACGTGGAACCACTTTTTTTTTTTTACTCAGGAAAAACACTGTTCAGTCAGAACAAACACCACCCCCCCCCCATAATGAGACCAGTCTGGGGTGAAATGCAGACCCTACAGTGGAAACGCAGATGACTGAAGCTCAGCTCATAGTTCCTGTGGCAGGGAGACCCTTTAATCCTCTCCACCCTCAGGACTGACTGGGTCAACAATATTTTTAACACATCACTATACAGACAGCTGTACAGCAGGAAGTGACATTGGAGATCATGATCAAAGCTAATGGATCTGAAGCTGGGTTTGGATTGCCAACCACCATGTTGTGTGACAAAGATGATGAAAGCCCTGAAAAATAACAGCCACCTGTTGTCTTTGCTGTTATCTGTCCAACCATGAGTCATGCACGGCCAGTTCTCAGATTTTCATTCCAACAAAGACTCCACTATGAGCAGGTCAGGTGTACTAAAACTCGGGAGTGCTGACCCTCCATGACTCCTGGCTGACTCCATTTAGAAGGTCCTTTAAAACAAACAAACAGACAGACAGAAAAAACCCATTGTCCTTACTCTACGTGATTTTTACCTGGAAGCCTGGTTTCCGCTGGTACTTTCTCCTTTGCTGCATTTCAGCAAATGTGGTTGCCCCAGTGGCGTAAGTGTAGGCCATGTGAGGCAGGAAGCTCATGGGGTCAAGACCCGGGTAGGGCCTGAGGCCTGGGATGGTCGCTTGGGTCATGAAGGTGGGTGGGGGAAATGCTCCGTGAGGTGGAAGGGAGGTGTAGACAGGTCCGCCAGCAAAGGGATTAATCCCAAAGATGGGACTGGTGCTTTTCTCCAGCTGGTGAATAGCATTCCCTCCACCATCAGATCCCAGGACCTCCTTCTTAATGTTGACCAAGTCAAAAGGCCCAGACCCCTGCTCTTGCCCTAAAGCCTCCCCGTTGTGCTCTGTGATTAAACCATTGGGTCTGGGTCGCTTCTCTCCGGCGGAGACAACCTTCTGTGTCATGTGTTTGGGTAGCGACAGATCCAGCGGTGTGTCCCCGCGGGCATCCTCCGACTTCAGGCTGTTTGGAGTGTAAGAGCTACTCTGAGAGTGTTTGGAGGATGTAGAGGAAAGGTTAAGGGGTGATGGAGTGTTGCTTCTCAAGTGGTCCAATGATTCTAGTGGTTTGTGCCCTGCTGTCTGCTGGTTGGTTGTAAACTGGTGGGAGGACTCGCAAAAGCCATTAGAGAAGCCTCCGTGTAAATCTGTAGCAGGAAGTGACATTGGAGACTGGTTCAAGCTGTGGCTGACTTCTGGTCCTCTCCAGTCAGGAGGTGGGGACTCTTTACTGTGGTGGTTTCGGCTCTTCCACTGTGCAAACCACTCCTTGACAAACTCTTGAGGGAGGCCAACAGCAACTGAGATTTTGAGCAGTTCCTCTGAGTTGGGCTCAGTGTTCATGGCGAAATAAGCTTTGAGCAACGACACGTGATCCTTGAAGGGGCTGACGGGACTGGTGGCTCGGTCGTTGCTGGAGACCTCGGAGGACATCCCTCCCTGGTGGCCAGCGGGACAGCTGTCTGCTGGCTGCAGGACGGCTTTAATTTCCTCATTCATTTTGCACAGGTAGCGCTCGTGTTGGTGCAGGGGGATAGGCCCAGGGAAGGTCTCCTTGCAGTACTGGCAGGAGAATGGCAGGAACTGGTTCTGGCTTTCGTGGGTTTTTTCCTCACTGCTGAGATCCACAGAGTGGTTTGGTCTCTCCTTCTTAACATCTTCTTGCCTCTTGGACTCGTCGATCAGACTTCTGGCCTCATTGACCTTCTCCAGCGTGTAATCGATGATGCTCTTGGTGGGACAGCCATGGCTCATCACCAGGAAGTCAGGCTGAGTCGCCTTGGGCTCCTCCATCTGAGCACCTAACTCCTTCATGTAGGACCTGAGCTTGTCTTCGGGACTTCCATCCATTTTTTGCCTGTACACCGTGTTGTCCACAATCTGGAGCACCTTCTGCACCTCGCTCAGGTTGTTGCCAAGTGATCTCACATAGCCCAGCATTTGGAGATCCAGCCCAACGCCTCCCAGATGTGGAAGGGGACTCTGGGAGGAACTGTGAAAACCCAAGGGGCTTCCCCCCCGCCCGTTCAGGTAGACCCCGGGTCCCCCAAACGCATGCTGTGAGGCCATCAATAGCCGGTAGTCGCTGAAGTCCATCGGCTCAGGTTTGATGTCCAGCTGACTCGGTTGGTCTTGCTGCCCCAGTGGGCGCCCGTTTTCAAGTTTGTGGCGCAGCTGGGCCAGGGCGGGGCTTCCAGGTGACGAGGTTGTAGAGTTGGGGGAGGAGCCGAGTTTGCCACCATTTCCACTGCGTACTCTTCCATTGAGGGCAATCAGGCCAATGCACTTTTTGCTGCTGATGTGGGAACTGTAGGACCCGGAGTGGGAGAAGCGCTTCTTACAGTTGGAGCATTCATATGGCTTCTCACCTGAAACACAGCCCAACATCTGGATTACTTCTCAGCTCACAAACATGTTCTATAGCTTAACATGAGATATTTACTTAAAAAGAAAAAAATCATCATTTTTTCCACCGTCAGTCACTGTTGTGACCTTTGATCCAGAATCGGACTTACTGGTGTTTTTCCTCCTTTAGCACCAGCAAAGTGTATGTTATCCATTGACCTTCTCAGCTGCTGATGTCCAGGATTAACTATGAAGTGAACTCATCACCAGTGTTGTTCAGATAATATCACTTCATTCACTGATGGAAACAATTCAATAACCAGCAGCTGTTTGAATAGTTCCCAAAAGGTCCAGATGAACAGAATCAACCTTACCTGATGACGGCGCGTGCGTCAAGGATGTTTGTTTGCTGTTTAAATGAACAAACAGATTCTGGAGGACGTGCAGATGGTCTATTTTAGAAAGATTTCTTTTTTTAATGTGGGGCTTTATGAGAACACGTCACATTACTATATCTGATACAGTAACTGACGCTTTGGTTTTAATAATCAAATCAATGGAAAAATCAGCAGATGACTCTTCAATAAAAATAGAAACCTTAATGATGAAAATGTTCCTTTTTGGAGCTGAACTGCTTTGTGATGAAGATGGGAAGTGAAACTGTTGACTGTCAGATGTATTAATACTGTGGCTAAAGCAGAAGCCAGACAGTCAGATATGGAAACACAATCAGCGTTTTGTAGAGTCGATGTAAAAACGAGGAGGACCACATCAGACCTGCGTCTGTGGAAAGTTTCAGCTGTGATCTGGTCCTCAGAGCTCCACTCACCGCTGTGAATACGAAGATGCTCCTTCAGGTGGTGCTTGTACTTGAAGGCTTTTCCACACTCGCTGCATTTGAACTTGCGGTTTCCAGCTCCTTCAGCAAGCAGTGGCGGCTGCAGAGAGAAAAACAGATTTGAAGTGATGGAGGAGGAGTGGGAGTCTGCAGAGAGGGAGCGCGAGCTAACGGGGAATAGTATTTAGTGAAGCAGATCTGATAGTGACAGGCATTCTGAGAAACGGCGTGGGTGGCGCTGTGCAGAGGTAACACTTTCTGGTGGAGGTGCATTCCCAACATTTGAAATGCAAATACAGAGATAAACAAACACAAACAGTTTGTGAGCGTCCTCCCCCCTCTGCTGAGTGGGAGCTCAAATCCTTTCGTCTCACATGCAGATGATCGGTGGAGGAGACACAAACCTGAAGACTCCTTTCTGTCGTCTACAGCGGCTTCAACGCTCTGCTCTGATCTGCACTCATTCACCCAAAGTTCAACCCCAGAGGAGACTCCAGTCCACACATGCAGGAAAGCAGATCCCCTCAGGTCCAGCAGGGAACCTCTGCCAGGACCTCATTGTTCCAACATGAACCATGAACAGTGTGTTTGCACTGAAATTACCACTGAAAGAAATCTACAATCACATCACACGCTTAAATCGCCTGCACAAGGTCCAACCTAACCAACCACGAGCCTACGACCGCTGAGCTGCTCCCAGCATCCACCCGCCCAGCCACCCGCCCAGCCACCCGCCCAGCCACCCGCCCAACCACCCGCCCAACCACCTGCCCATCCACCCGCTCAGCCACCCGCCCAGCCACCCGCCCAACCAACTAACCATCCATCCGCCCAGCCACCCGCCCATCCACTCGCCCAGCCGCCCGCCCATCCATCCATCCGCCCATCCACCCGCCCATCCACCCGCCCAGCCGCCCGCCCATCCATCCATCCGCCCACCCACCCGCCCATCCACTCGCCCAGCCTCCCGCCCATCCATCCATCCGCCCAACCACCCGCCCATCCATCCGCCCAGCCACCTAACCATCCACCCGCCTGCCCAACTGCCCAACCGCCCGCCCATCCATCCGCCCAACCACCTAACCAACCACGAGCCTACGACCGCTGAGCTGCTCCCAGCATCCGCCCGCCCAACCACCTAACCATCCACCCGCCTGCCCAACTACCCGCCCATCCATCCACCTACCCACCCAACCACAAGCCCGCCCATCCACCCACCCGCCCACACATCCATCTGCCTGTCCACTCGGTTGTCCAACCACCCGTCCGCCTGTAC
>VURO01035523.1:0-16094 GCA_015108175.1 Pelvicachromis taeniatus | reverse complement strand
CCGATGACTTTCCTGAGACTCACACAGGTCCAAACTCGGGCTGACCACAGCTGTCTGTTAAACAGAGGTTTCCACTGCAGCCGTGCAGCGCCACATCTGCCCTCGTCATCTCTTTCCAAACCACACCTTCCTCCCCGTCTGCGTTCAGGGTTCGCTATTTTCCCCTCGTTGTGTTGCTCTCCCTTCACACTCTGTCTGTTCTGCTTATTGTGCTCCATGTGAGCGGCGAGTGATGCCAGTAAACTGGTGAAACCAGAGTCTGAGGCTCACACAGCTCAGTGTTTACACAGGAAACTGTGGTGAAAACCTGCGATTAAGCTATTCAGACACTTACATAACAGTCTGCATATTCCTGTGTACCTTTAGTGCCAGGTTACAAAGCAACTCTCCAAGTGCGTGAGGCCGTTGCCCTCACAAACACATTTCCATAACCTCTGCATGTAGGCGCCTACCCTCCGACCCGCAGCTTGTCTTAGGCTGAGCTGATAAAGGAGCAGCTGTGCGACGCGCTGCTCCAGGAGCTGCTTTGTTTCAAATGTAAAGACTAAGCAGCGAGCAGCCTTCCAGTCAAAGCAGAACGCAGATATAGGCCAGCGTGACCATGAAAGCGTTTTACGAGACACATCAGGGCAGGCAGCAGCACAGACGGGACTCTGCAAGTCTTGTGTTTAATGGCAGCAGCAGGAGTTATTTAGTGTAACACATGTTATTATGACTGACACAGCGCGGCGTTTGCCTGTGGACGGCAGGCCATCGATAAAAAGGCCAAACAAAAGGTTCCAATCTGCTGTTTGTACCTCGTTCACTAGCAGGAAGCACATCTGTCATTAAACAGCTTCTATTGATAGTGAAGCAGCAGGTTAGGCCCGGCGGCGGCGGCGGCGGCCTGGTGATGGTCTCCCTGGGGGCTGACGGTGCATCCTGGGGCTGGCAGACCTGGCTGGTGCCGATAAGAGTGGACGATGAAAACATTGTGCTCACGTTAGTTCCTCTCATAGTCTCTATGCACTGCTGACTGAGGGAGGGAGGGTTGGCTACCCTCACATGACTATAACAACAACCAGGGGTTGTGGGTTTGACCCCGGCGGCTGACCGGATCTCCCTGCGTGGCGTCTGCATGTGTTTGGCGCTACAGTTGGGATCGATCTCTGGTGGCGGCCTTGTGTAACGTGTGAGCCGCCTCCTTGGTGAGCGGCCCTGCCAGGACACATTCTGTAACGCACGTTTGAACATTCGATTCAAAGGAGCCTTTAAATGGAAGACATCCTCCCGTGTCTAATGCTGCTTGGTCATGCACGCGGGCTTGTATTGACGTCCCAGTATAAATGCAGCCTGATGACAGATTAATCTCTCCTTCTCGTCTCGCTTTCTTGGCTTTGTGCAGGTGGAAAGGTGGATGCACTCGCTCGTCCTGTCCGACCACAGAGAAAACACTTTTGTTTCACCTTTTTCAATGCAGCCGTTTTCCCGTAAGCCTTCATGTTGACAGAGCAGATCGTGCGGAGGCTGCTCACGTTACTTCTTCTGCTTCTTCTGACTTCAGTGCTTTCGTGGTCCTCTGCCTTGTGGTTAACACTAACTTTGCTTCCCGTAAAGACGGGAACCAGTTTTTCCTTTTGTTTTTTAAATCTCTTACCAGGAATTCCCGCCTTTCTCGAGGCGCCCCTGAGGCGGAACAAAAGCAGGAGGTCAAAGGGCAAATGTTTTAATTTGTGAGGCTAATAGGCCAGGTGTACCTGGAGGGTACGCAAACCCAGAGAGCCTTTTGAGCTGGGACCAGCCCAGGAACGCCCCTCCCTCTTCTGCCGAGTCTGAGTGTGCGAGTACTTCAAAGGTGTAGGGAAAGCAGGGACCCGAGCCAAGCTCAGCGGGGGGGCCATTACAGCCCAATAGGAGTCAGCTGTGACCTCAAAGACCGTTAAATGAAGTGATACGAGAGGGCGTGCTGCAGCCTCCCGGAGGCTGCTGTAGCGAATCAGGAGGGCAGGGCTGTAAAACGAGCGCCGTGCTGATTTAAAGGTTGAAGGAATTTTAAGTGCACTTAAAAATACAGGCTGTTACTTTTTTCTCACGTGTGTTTTTCACATTTTCCTCTGTGCTGCATTAAGAAGTGCTTGATGACTAAAAGACAAAGTTTATGACATAGTTTCACTTACTTGTTGGTGTTTTTTTTTTTGCTTTTCTGTCAAGTTAAAAAATGTAAAAGTTGGGTTTTTTTTAATCACTAAACATCTGAAAAGTGAGCATCTACAGTCAGCGCCGAGGCTGGTGAACCAGTGGCCAATGAGCTGGTGATGTAGTTGAGTGTTTGCTGATGTGAGCTGACCCCACAGTGTGTATGCAGACATAATAATGAGGTGTCTAGAGGTCAAGAGGTAAAAGGCTGCTGAATGCGTCGGCTCTGACCTCTCCTGACCCGCTGAGCGTGCAGGCAGGGAAAAATGAGTCGCCGTCTCTGCGGCCTGGGAGTCGCTCTCATTCACAGCTTTTGTTATGCTGAGGCTTTTTTCAGCTCTTTGAGTCAAAGAGCGGGCGCCTGTAAACGGGGCTCAGGTTGTATGGTGAGGGCAGGGTGATGAAACGTCCGCCGGCGCAGCGAGAGCTGATCCAAAGTTACCAGACTTTAATGAGAGAACATGTGCGGACGGTAAATTCCAGATGATTTCATCATCGTTTTCACTCCTGATGAGTGTAAATCATGATTTAATTACAGTGAGCTGAGAAGTGCAGTGGAAACTCCCACTCACGCTCTCGAGCTGCTCGCTGTGAGAGCTGGGTACTTCCTGGATGTTGTCATGCTCTGATGGATGCACTTATTTTGCTCTTTGGTGGATCAGTGGAATAAGGGGGGGGAGGGGGGGGTAAAACTGCAGGTTTAGCTTTCAGAATTGCATTTCTCCAAAACTTAATACACTTTTAAATGTTAGGATCTTATTTAAGTAGCTTTGCAGACATTTTCTTCCAGTTAAGGCTTCTAAAGCTTTCCTTTGTTCATAACAAATACTTCATACATATACTGTGAATACTGTGTGAACAAATAAGAAGTTAAAAGATGAAGTGTGAAGGAGAGAACGCAGAAGAAGTCTAACGTGTTTAATGAGGTGATAAAGTGAACCAAAGGGTCATTTTACTGTAGATTTTCATGCAACGTGAAGATGTTGTTGTGCTCGCCCCCTGCTGGCCATTAAGTAGACTGCACATGCTTTCAGTCCCAGCTGATGGGTCTCCGCTGAGTTTCCGCGTTTCCTCTGTGTTTGGCGAGGATGCTCCAACAGCAGGGAGCTGATGTGAAGACATCATATTACACTGAGCTGCAGGCGTTCATATACAACAATGATTCAGCCTACGTCTGTAGAACCGTTAAACTACAACTCGCCCACGGCCTTTAATATGTACTTAGGTTTGACTCACAGCCGGGGGGGGGCAAAGACTAAAAGACTATAATTATTTGTAGGTTTTTCACTATGAGCGACTCCCTTTGCATTTCATGCAGCCATTAGATGTGCTGTGTTCTGTTAAAAGCCCGGGTCAGGGCCAGGTCACCCTTTCTATGTATTCATGTGTCTGGTTTCAGTGTGACATAAATGTGCAGTGACGCTCGTCACCGTGCTGTAAAACACGCCGCACGCTCTCGAGAACATGAACTTTTCTACAGGAAACGTTTGTGAGCATGTCCTCCTCCTTCTCTCCCTCGACAGAGAGGGGGGTGTTGTTGCTGGCCTCACGCCGAGCCTGCGATATGCAGCGCTGTGGAGGGTTCAAAATGGAAAGTATTTCAAAGTGGCCGCAGCCTGCCGCCACACTTTGTAGTGGAGATTTAAAGCAGCTGAGGAAACAGGCGCGCACCGCTCCTCCTCTCCGACTGTGCGTCGGGAGGATTGGTGCGCAGCAGCGACAGTTTCAGATGTTCTTCGTTGTGTTTCAGATGCTCTTCGTTGTGTTTCAGATGCTCTTCGTTGTGTTTCCGATGCTCTTCGTTGAGTTTCCGGTGCTCTTCGTTGAGTTTCCGGTGCTCTTCGTTGAGTTTCCGGTGCTCTTTGTTGAGTTTCCGATGCTCTTCGTTGAGTTTCCGGTGCTCTTTGTTGAGTTTCCGATGCTCTTCGTTGTGTTTCCGATGCTCTTCGTTGAGTTTCCGGTGCTCTTCGTTGTGTTTCCGATGCTCTTCGTTGAGTTTCCGATGCTCTTCGTTGAGTTTCCGATGCTCTTCGTTGAGTTTCCGATGCTCTTCGTTGAGTTTCCGATGCTCTTCGTTGTGTTTCCGATGCTCTTCGCTCTTCGTTGGGTTTCCGATGCTCTTCGTTGTTAACCAGCTCGTTTAGGATCAACTTCATCGCTGTGCTGAGGATTGTGTCGCAGGAGGGGAGCTCTGGGGTTGTGTGGATTTCTTTCCTGTTGATAAATATATTTTGGGGCTTTCCGAGCTTGTATGCACTTCATCCTAACATCTTCCTTGTTATTTGCCTTCAGTAGAACATTCTGGTTATGTGAGGTCATGTGCTTTTACCATGGAAACCTGTGATATCTGATGGGATTCCCCCTCTCCTTCTTCACTTCGCCCTTCACTGTGCCTCCTGGCACACGAGCAGACAGACCGTTAGTCGCTCCAGGCTCTGGTCCAAACTGCACAAAGTACACGTGTGATTTCATTTCACCACCACACACGTTTTCATGTGTGGGCCTGCAGCGCTGCCAACCCCGCGTGCTGACCTCAAGTCAGGAAACACAAGCAGACTCGCTGTAATTCATCAGGCATCATTTCACACTCCTGCAGCGCGTCTCCCGCCGTGGTGATGTCATTAAAGGACAGGTCCAAACGTCACTCAGGTTTATGGGACTATAAATAGAGTCGTCGCTCCTGATGGGCGTGTTCCTCGTTTCTCAGCCAGATAATTAGCCGGCTCGCACTGAGGGACAGTGAAGCACTTTAGGAAGTGAACCAGCAGTTTGATCACTGCTCGGCAGCTGTTTGCTGTGGTACCTGCAGGCACCCGAGAGCAGCATCGGGCTGCGAAAACGGCTCATTACCCCCCCGTGGACCTCCTGGTTCCCAGCATGGCATTCCAAGCAGAGCCCACATCAAAGCTCCAGGTGAGCTGAGGGAGTGCCTGTTTGAATAGGTGTGGTTAGGAAGAGAGACAGATGGGAACACCGTCAGTTACTTGTACTAGAATTAGTCTGAACTATGACCAGTCTGTACAAGTCCAGTGTCAGAGTGGAAACGACCCCGGGGGCCCACTTAAATGTTACACGCTAAATATACCAGTAACCACATTGCTCTTGCTTTAAAAGCAAGTGACACCTGAAACAGGTGGACAGCAGAGCAGCGCCAGCACAAAGGACATATTTGGTGGTGACTTCTCCCCGGGACTGAGCCTACATGCTCCCAACGAATTCAGGGTGTGTGTGTACAAAGTGCAGTGTGAGGCTCAGTTAAGCTGCACAGTAAGAGCAGCTGCATGTACTCTGGTAAGTTTGGCTGTGTATATATAATATAACCACGTACCCGTTTCCTGCTTTTCGGGACAATTGTGACTGTTCCCATTTTTTATGACTTAGTAGCCATGATGGTTTTCCTACAAACACTTTGATGTCATTAGGAGTTCAATATAAAGGTTTTCTGTCATATGTAAACTGTCCCAGTGGTGGATGCTCATATCAAAGTGAGCTAAACCTCCAAATGATGAGGTCGTCCCCATGAGCCTCATTATTTTTTATGGCCAAGAAAAAGTAAGTTAAAAAAAAAAGTGCTTCAGCGATGCAATCATGGTGCAGTTGTGGGGAATGTGGGGTCCAGGGTGTGTGGGGGGTCACCAGCACAGTGGGGCATTTGTCAAGGTCCCATTTCCAGTGAGAAGGCAGCGATGGTGTGGGAGTAGGGCTCGGGATGCAGCGTTGGACTGCAGATTAAAGGTCTCTGGTTCAAATCCAGATGTTCCCTCTGAACATGTGAACCTGTCGGATCAGTTAAACAGGCTTATTCTGCATAGCAAGGCCTCTGCCATTAGAGCGTTCCACTGCTACAAATCATATATTTAAGCTTTTCCTGTCCCCACATCTCAATTCAAACTGGGCTCCAGTGGGAGTGCCCACCACCGTCAGCAAAACGCCAAAAGCTGGAGGATCATGTAGAAGGACAACTCTAAAGTAGCTTCACCCGATTCACACTTCAAAAACTATTCTTATGTATCTTAAATGTTTTAAGCTGAAACAGCGTTTTAGCTCCCCACAGTAGAAGCCAGCTTTCTTCTGATTGGCTGGCTCTCACAGGAAACGGCGTCTGTGTTTACTGTCGGCCATATTACCCATAAACCCTTCCTATGACCTCAGCTCTGTTATGCAGGTGGGAGCATGTCTGCAGATGATGTCAGGTTAGTCTAAATGTTTGTCTTTTTTGGGACGCGTGTGATGTCAGAGGGGGAACATCTCGTACATCTGCATTCAGCCAACATGCCAACGCTCGCTGCTTTGACCCCAAGAGCCACGAATCCCTTTGTGACAAACCTGCAAACATGTGTTGCTTCTGGTCAATAAGCGCAGCCAACGGGCTCTTTCATTGGTTAATGTTCTGCTACATTTCTGACATGCAGCCTCCTCTTCATCGCTCTTGTTCCTCTCCGAGCTTCCCTCAGCCGGCCGGGTGGCTTCGTGCTGAATGTCAGCGATCTCGTGCCCCACCTGAGGCAGCCGGTCAGCACCATCACCATCAGCCGGGTGGATTTGGGCTCAGAGCGGATTACTGGGGAGGGGGGTATTATTGTTTTTTCCTACTGGGACTCTTTGTGCGTTCCTAATCAGACCTCAGTGGAGACTTTCTCCAGCAGCTGACGGACACTCGGCGGGAGGGCAGCGCTGTTTGCTGTAATACTCGCAGCCTGGAGCCTTTATGATGACAGAAAAGTCTCTGGGCAGTTTGATCTGCTGACTTTGTCGTGAGGTGAGTGGCATGCTGCTAGCTTTAGGTGCTTACAGGTTTCTTTCACTAACAAGTGTGTTTAGAAAGTCTGTCGTCCAGCTTCTCCTCACATGTAAACCACAGTATTGTGCTGAGTAGTTCAAAGTATCTAAACTAGTATTTAAAGACTGAACTGCAGTATTTAAGACAAACTTCAGGACGTGCACTGTCCCGTGCATCCTTCGGCATTCCTCCATACCCTCCGCCAGCCTTGGTTGGAGGTTAAGCGGTCGGTGTTGTTTCAGCCGTTTGGATTAACACTCCTCTCCTCCTATAGCACACCATAAACAGATTAGTGGTCTCCGAGTCAGGGCATGGCCGGGCCATCTGCACTGGGAGGGGAGGGGGACATGGGGGAGGAGTGTGAGCAGATGTTCCAGAGGGGCTGTAGGTCACGGAGGACGCGGGGTTCCTGCTCAGGTGATTTAAAGTGACTTAAATCCGCCCTGCACTGTCATGGCTGTGGGATGCTGCCTCCCCCTCACACCCCCAGGTACTGTATCATTTACTGAGGCTTTAATGGAGCGGCATGCGCCCCCCTCGTCACTCCTGTCTTGATGAAAAGTTTGTTTCCCACGGTTAGTTTGAACCGTGTTGGAGAGCTTGCACTAAACCCAAACGCTCCCCAGCCACGGCACTTGTTCTGCAGCGTGAGTAAGGAGGTTTGTTTAACCCAAAGAAGAAAGGAATCAAACATTCACGGACATAAATCACACACAGCTGAAAGGAGGAGCTCAGTGTGTGCCTGGTGCATGTACAGAAGGTCCACGCCTGACCTGGTGGCTGACATCTGCGGCTCTGTCCTCCCAGGCCGCTTGCAAAGTGTAGATGTGTGTGTGAGTGTAGGTGTGTGTGAGTGTAGGTGTGTGTGAGTGTAGGTGTGTGAGGCGGTTTTGACTTGGCTCCTGTCTGAGCCAAAACCGAGAAAATTACAAGGTGCAGGCAGTCTGAGGATGCATGCAGCCTTTCATTGGCCCCCTTCTCCTGGCCTGCAGGGCTGAGTGCAGTGGGGGGGGTGAGATTGATAGGCAGTGTCACAGTGCACATAATAGTGTGATTTCACCTCACCAGGAAAGTTAACAGAAGGATGCCACAAGCAAATATACACACCCTCCTTCTTCTCACCTGAGGCCATGTGGCTCCGTGTGGCCGCGCTGCAGCTCAGCCTGACGTGAGCGAGAACGCCGCTGAGAGGTCAGTGAGGCGACTGCAGCCTGATGTGTTTTCTTAGGCCTCACTGGGGGCAACAGCTGACCACTGAATTAGCACTAAAAGCTTTGCCCATATGGACTTCTAAGTCCATGAAACGTCTCTTATGAACTCGTGCTCGTCGCACAAACACAGCCTCACTAGACCAACATTTGAGCGAGCAAGGTCAAAGGAAGTGCCGATGTGTTTGAGCTGGAGGACGGTCAGAATGTGGAGAGAGCGCAGTGTTTGTGCCAGTCGTGGCTGCTGTTGGTGTCAAATGGTTTTTAGTGTGTTGTGAGACACTGAGGGTGTCACAGCGAGGCCAACAGTTCACAGCTCAGTGGGGAAGCACCGAGTGGAGAGGCTGCCCCTGTGGGAGGGCTCGTTTCTCCTCAGTTCACCGTCATTTACATGACAAACGCATCATCTGCCCCACGTCTCAAATGCTGCGGCCGACCGCTCACTTATATATCACTGCACCCATACTCAATATATAAATGTCATTAATACAGATGCATCCAAACAGGCCCTGCAGGGTTTTTCCTGCAGGATGTTTCATATTTTACAACACGTGCAGTCGTATATGGCAGCAGGTAGGGAACATCTGGCGGGCGTAAAACATTTCTTTGAGATCTGAGTGAAGCGGGGCGTACACACCAGTGTTCACCTCCAGCTGTGCAGGAGACGCAGCACAGAGCGTGTCCAGTTCAGCGAGGTCACAGAGGCTTTTAGGTCACCCTGGAAAACGTCAGGCTGTGTCGGCGTGGCTGATAAACACGCCGCGTCTCCCGGGGAGTTCACGGTGTTTCTTAGAAAGGACCTGCCAGAGAACTCGCAGCAGTGATGGCAGAAAAGCACTTAGCATGTGCGCAGCTGGATCGACAGGCCGAGGTTTAGAGCCGGGCTGCTGCGCTGGCTCCTCCTGACCTGTAGTAGCTCCGGTCAGGAGCTGGACTGTGTCCTTTCTGTGTGAAGGAGGCTAAAGTTAACTTCTGGCTGCAGCACAAAGCAAACTGGGAGCCAGAGCTGCCTCTCATCAGACGCAGAGGTCAGGCAGAGTGCAGCGAAGCTGGCCGGTCAAGGACAGGCCCACAACTGTCAGGCAGGTAAGAGAAGACTGACAGATCGGCCTTTGTGTGCCATCAAAGCTCCAGCTCAGCAGTTAATCCTCAGGATTGTGCTACAGATGTCTGAGATCTCACGCCAGCGCCTCTTATTTCACGCTACGCTTTCATTTTGATCTGCTCGTGCTTCTTTCTCTTTGACGTATGAATCAGTCCTGGCATTTCTCAAGCATCCAAATAAGTGCGAGCACAAAGACCAGACTTTCCCCTCCATGCATTCTGGCTCATTTGAAGAGGTGTAACCTGAGGAGATGTAAGGGGGAGCAGTGGGATTATTCCATGTATTGGTCGGTGTTTGGAGGATGAAAGTCACACTATCAGGCTGCATTAATACCTGTAGTTTGGCTGCAGGTGATAGCCTTGCATTAGTAAACAGGCTATTGTGCTGCTAACACTGGATGTGATTATCTGGATGTTTAGTCTCAGGCTCTGTTGTTCTCCCAACTAATAAAAAATCTTTTGGTGTTCAAACGTAGGAGGAGGAAACATTCAAAGCCACCACGAAGCAAAGCTCAGCAGTCGCATGGTCACACACTTTAACCACAGCAGTCGCTGCGTGGACACTTAGAGCTGCCTCCAGTCCAGCTGTGATGAAAGCTGCCGTTCCATCATGCAGCCATGACAAAATGATCGATCCTGTCGTCCTTTAAAGGAAATCCATGAATGATAAAAATGTGACATTAAAGATAAGCTAGTCAAATATCAGCTGATTATGATAAAAAAGATGTAAAGTTGGTCTGTAAAGAAAAGAGACCAACACAATAAATGAACTGCTGACTCACCAGCAACTTCATTAGGTTTACCTGCTTGTTAGCGCAAATATCTTATCAGCCAATCACGGGGCAGCAAATGAATGCATTCAGGGACGTAACCATTGTCAAGAAAGCCTGCTGCAGTTCAAACAGAGCATCAGAGTGGGGAAGGAGGGTGGTCTGTAAAGGGTTTGGTCGGTCCTGTGGGTGGCACGCCGTCCTCGCTGCTTCAGGCTGAAGGCCACAGATGACCAGATGTGCAGCATCTCTGTGCAACACCTCAAAGCTCCAAGGAGACGAGACATCACACCTGCTGCCTCTCCGCTCGGTTAGGAACGTGAAACTGATGCTAGCAGCTCACCAGAGATGTACAACCGAGTGGGGAAGCGTCGCTTCCCACAGAGCGCATGACGCAGTGATGACTCGTAGGGGGCCGTCTGATTGTTTGGGCCTTCTCTCTATTAATGGAAGGCCTTGCCTTACAATATGAACCGCCACTCTGTGTGGAGGTGTTGCTACATTTCAGTTCTGAAGGGGTCAAATCCACCTGACAACGCTGTCGGGGCCAAATGTTGGGAACCACCCATACAGTCAACCCAGCGAGACGTGTTGTAGAAAAGCTACGAGTGATGAATATCAGATATACTAACGAGATCTGTTTGTGACCATTTCTCCTCCATAAGCGTCCGACATGTTTCCAACTGCAGTCACACAGCTGTGGCTTTGTGCTAATGACATGTTTTAGAACCATGGAGGCCCTTGTGCCTCATGGCACTGGATGTCAGTGAGCACACTGTTCAATTTCACAAGAAAAGGTTTTAACCCCCCCTCTCTCTCTCCCTGACAGCGGTATCTAACCTGGACGTGGAGAGTAAGCTGACGGCACATTACCGAGCTCCCTGGCATCAGCAGAGGAACGTTCTCCATCCTTCTACACGGCCAGAATGTGTGGACGAGCTCCACAGGCGAGCCAGAAGCAGCCTGTGGGCCCTGCACCGAGGTGAGCCCCCCAGCAGCTCTCAGCTCCTCCGACTGCAACACGGGGAAGCTGCTCTGACGTTAGCGCTCTGTCATGCCTGGTTAATGAACTTTTACTTTACGTGTCATTTAAAAACGTTTCATCCCTCTGGGCCGTCTGCAGCCTGTGTTTGGTGGCGTCCTGCCCTCTAGTGGACACGTTGTGCAACTACACCGTCACTAACGAGCATGTTCAGAGGCCGTGTTCACACACAAAGTCTATCCACAACCGAAAAACACAAATAGTCAGACATCAAAGAAATGCACTCATAATTGAATCAAAAGCACTTTAGTTATGTGCTGTCGTAAGCAGAACACTGTACAGTAATTCCTGGGAAAACTCAGAACAAATGGCTGACCAAGGCGAGGTATCTAACCAGTCAGCTGTTCTGACAAAGGATATTTTATGGGCACTTTAACTTCACCAAAGTGTGAATAAATAAGTGTCATCACTCTGTATTTTTCCAGCTTCCTCCCACAGTCCACACACATGCAGTTAGTGGGGTGTGTTAGCCCTGCGACAGACTGGCGACCTGTCCAGGCGTACCCCGCCTCTCGCCCTGAGACAGCTGGGATAGGCTCCACCCCCCGTATGGAGTCCATGTTATTAGGCAGGTGCACAGAAGACTGTTGGACCTCGGTGTATGGGCTGAGTGGGAGCTTTAAACAGGGAGCTGTGAAGAAGTATTGAGAGTGGGGTGAAACCATCTGCTTGACTCATAAACAGTGTAAAGGATGGATGTAGCTACCATGACATCACCCGCCAGCTGAAGCAGCTTCAGCATTCGTGTTGGGTCAGTGCCTTGCTTTGACCTAACGAGCAGCCAATCAGCAGCAGGGCCCACGACGTCCTGTGTCTCTTTAAGCTTTCCACTCTCATTGTTCTCCATAACAATATCAGCAAACCACAGATGATGAGCCTTCTTCTCACCAGTGCCGCCAATCAAAGCAAACGTCCCTGAGTGTGGGTTACATCCGCCTGGGCCTAATGTCTGTGTCAGTCAGTGAGGACGAATCTCACCCCTTCTTCAGTGCTTTACATCTTTTGTGCTGCAGATCACCAGAGGAGACGATCGGGCAGCAGGGAGCAGAGAGTTACCATCTCAGCGGCGACCCCGATGCCCACGCGTCCCTCCCCTCAGAGGGGAGCAGAGTTCACAACGGTGAGGCCATTATCCTCTACTTTGATCCAAACTGCTTTAAAAGACCTTTCTGAATTCACCCAGTCCGGGGATGTGTTATCAGTAACTGAAGGCAGACACTATGATTCATACTGGATTTGATAAACACGGATGAAACGCTGTCCATGAGGGAAAATAATCATCTTTTCATATTTCTATTGTTTTTTATAAAGGGAACCTGATCTGCTTTTACGTGTTTTCTGGCATATGTACCACACCAGTGGTCAGTGCGTGTACTGCCATGGCCATAGCTTTAAATCACGCGGTCCGTGTGTGCACGAGTGATCGCTGTGAGCCGGCAGCTCAGTGAAAGCAGATCCTCCTCACATGATCAGAATAAACTTACCTCGATTTTTACAATACTTTAATTTTTTGTGCTTTTTTGTTTCTTTGTCGACAAACTGAAAAGAGTCGAGACTGTAACCAGAACTGTACAAACATTTAGAAAAAGTCATGACACTTATTTATAATATTTGTTCATATTTTTATCTAAATATTGACGTTTTCTTTTTAAATGTCGTGTTACCTTCAAACCCAGTGTATTATGGCACAGGTAAATGCTATAATGGTGTGTGTGTGTGTGTGTGTGTGTACCAGCACTGACGCACTGCTGGTGTGAGGGCTGTGTTACAGCACACACTCACATGTGCCACATGTTTTCTATTATTGTAGTTGTTTAAAGCTAAAAACCAAGCAAACAAAAGAAAATATGGAAACCACCAAAGTGTAAACAGGAGGCGAACCGTAGAGTCTTTGCTCTGAAACTGATCTCTCACGCTAAAAGACAACATCTCCATCATGTGACACCTGTTCAAACCTTGTGTTGGAGAAGGGGAGCCAATCAGAAGACAGTTGTCTTGATGAGGGGAGGGTGTTACGGCCCCAGAGGGGAACAGTATAAGACCAATCAGGATTTTTTTGTTCTACAAGCTTCAGGAATTTTGACCAAATGTAGTGTGAGGTGTGCATGATGGCTCCCTGTAAATAATATCAGGATGGTGTCATTTCCTGTGATTGCTGTGAAGGTTTGGCCTCCTGTTTTAAATGACTTCCCCTTTGTGTCCCCTGTGAAAGCCGCCACAGACGCACTGTAGAGACGCAACAACACAGTGGGCACAGGTAAACAGGGCTGTGTTTGTACCCTGTGTTGCTTCATCCATTGTTGATGTGGTCACCAGCCTGCCCTGACCCAAACATTCCCGTCCTCACACTCCTCCCTAATGTTGCTGCTGAATATCTCCATGTTCATTCCTGTCACGTGGTTTTGTCTTTGTGTTTCATCCTGTGACTCAGTTCGACTCCGCCCGCTCCTCCTCCCCTACCGACTGCTGCCACTTCTCTCCCTGGAGCAGAAAGGTATTGGTCCTGTCCCGCCGAGCGCTAACACCTGACACCTGTCCGCCCTGACTGACCTCTTCTTATCTCTCTTTAAATGCATGCCCTCTGTTTCTCTGGCAGTAGCAGCCCTCCTGCTCCACCCGGTTCAGAGGGTGGAGTGATACTGAAGGCGAGCACCTCTTTAAAGTTTCACCCGTCACATGTTTACGTGCTGTTGTTGTGTGAGTTCATGTGAAGGCCTTGCAGTATGAGAGGAATGTGTATGTGTGCCACAGCAGCCTTGGTTCTCTGATGATAGGGGCGGCTTCTCCAAACTTGCGCCTGTGATTACCCATGATCCCTCAGTGCTGTGGTTTCCCCTCTGCACAGCTGACAGCCTCGTGTTTTCTTTTTTTAAACGAGTATCGTGCTTGCTGCCCGTCGTGAGGCAGGAAACTCTGCCGCTCCTTTTTCATGTCCTCTCACCCCGTACGTGCCCGCTCTTCCTCCTTCCCCCTAATCGCTCGTCTCTTCCTCTCAGCCCACTCATCCCTCCTCTCAAACAAATCAGCTGTAAATGCTCTTCCTTTGATTTTTTTTTCTTTTTTCCTCCTAGTTGCGAGACGTTTCCAAGGAAACCGGTTTCTTTTGTGGTCGGGTTTTGTCAGGGTCTCATTGGTCTGCTGGGAACAGGGAGCACAAAGGCTCGAGGGTTGCCTTTAAATGGGGGTGGGAGGTTGTCTGGTTGTGGAGGTGGGAACCAGCTGAAACTGAGAATCACTCCCAGTTTCACATGTGTCTCTGTGTTGGAATCTCAAGGTAAGACATTGATCTAGCCTGTAGATATGAAGACGAGCGGCTCTAGAGTGTGGGAGGCCCGTAGAGGTGTGAGGAAGTCTGCTGCTGTATTTCCTCTCACAGACTTCTGGACACTTGTTATGATGCAAGACTCTGAAAACTTTGGGATTGTTGGAGCTGAGAATTGAAATGATAGTTAGTCATATCCTGTGAGTGAAGGAGGCGTCATTTTATTTATTTGTAAAGTATTTGTCGTGTTCTGGTGTGTGTGTGTGCGTGTGCGTGTGTGTCAAACTTTGAATTAGCCTGAGACTCGGACACAGTCGGGTTTGTGAATGTTTTGCATGACATAGAGATTCTTTGAATGCTTCTCGTGCTCCATTCTCCCTCTTTTTCCGAAGCATGCTGTTCATTTCCATCACTTACTGGTTTCTCCAACATTAAACTCAGCAGCTGGAAGGGCATGTGTATGGCTCTACCTCTGCTCTGCCTGCAAGCAGGGAGCACTGCTGCAGATTAATAAGACACTAATCTCTGCAGTTCTTTCCCGGATAAACACTTGGACAATACCAGTCTAATCCCTGGCTTTAATCAGCACATTCCCCTTTCTGAAGCTGAGTTTGGTCATTTTCTAACTCTGTCAAACCATATTTCATGTAATGCTGGCCTAACCTTAACAATCTAACCATGCAAATATCCATCTGTTGCAGGCTGCGCCCTCTGACCCCGACTCTGACGGGGTGGCTCTAGGTCACCGGTCTAAGTTTCCCATCCCTAACATCCCCTCCACCCTGGACAAGCAGACTAACTGGTCTAAAGCTCTGCCGCTGCCCACTCCAGAGGAGAGAATGAAAAGCAATTCCCAAGTCATCACCTCATGTGTCATCCCCATTAATGTGACCGGTAAATTCAAACGACTGAATGTGATTGTTGTGACTGAACTAAGGTGTGGTGCACACTTGTCAGCAGTTGTCCCCACCTTTCTGTTTTTTTCTGCATATAAACGTTTTTCCTTTAGTGCTAAATAGGAATACTGATACCACTCACACTTATGTTAAGTCCAGAATAAAGACTGGAAACAGGGAACCAGCATGCTTGACTTTTGAAGATGAAAAAGTACGACACACAGCATAGAGGCGGCTCTGAAAGATTGTAATTACCGCATTTTTACATCTTTACAAAAAGTGTTTAAAAATCATTTTGACATTTTTAACATGCTATAAATTTAAGGCACACATTTTGGCATAAAAGTGTACATTTACATTTTTCCTTTGCTCAATAAAAGTGATATAAAGATTTAATTAATAAACTTCAGAGTTGCTGGTAGTTGGATTTATATACATCAGGGGTCACCAACCTTTTTGAAAGTGAGAGCTGCTTCTTGGGTACTGATTAATGTGAAGGGCTACCAGTGTGACACACACTTCTGAAATAACAAATTTACTCAATTTAACTTTAATTATATGTTATCATTAATATTATTAATGATATTCATCTACGTAAAGACACTGATTATGGCAACTGTTTCCATGGAGACCAGCTAGCGCTGATCTAATATTTAATAATAAACATTTTTTTTAATATATTATCTCTAACAAATTGACACCAATGCAATTGTGATTTAAAAAAAAAAATAGAACAAAAAATAAAAATAGATGCAGCTTACTGGTAAGTTGTTATAGTGAGCTATTTTTAGAACAGGCCCGCGGGCCACTCATGTGGTCCTTGCGGGCTACCAATGTTGGTGACCCCTGATATACAT
>VURO01035521.1:0-13993 GCA_015108175.1 Pelvicachromis taeniatus | reverse complement strand
GTGCAGCTTTCTTCTCCACTCGCCTCTGTCCCACCTCCTCCCACGTGAATCACGGGTCAAAAAAAAAAAAAAAAGCTGTGAGAAAACTCTTATTATCGTTTCAAAGGCTGCTGGGAATGCAGCGGCGTTACCTCAGAGCTGTGGCTGTCACACTTGCAATCACACCCCGGCTGAAAGACTTGGCCACCAACATACACCCTCAAGCACAGCGCACATACAAGGACATCTAAACTCAACACATTTCTTTCTCTGCAGCTATTTCTCCCAGCACACGAGCTTATTGTCGCTCTTCTTCATGTTTTCTGTCCATTTCAAGACTTTAAGTGCCGATGTTGCGGGCCGTGTTGGTAACGTGGCTGCAGTTAACTGATGTTCAGAAAACAGCCTCCCCTCATCGGCCAGGAGCAGGTATTAAGTCCCTACAGGTGTGGAGCCTGGTTTCTGACCAATTTAGTTATTAGTTTCTGGAAATAGAGCAATGTTAACTCTCATGTCTCTCCAAATGGTAGGGACTGTATTTGTTGCCTGGCAACAGTCTGCTTATTAAAGCGTCAGTGAGGATGAACTTGGATGTATCAGGGTCTCGCTAATTGTATTTTTGTCTAAAGGGTGGCCCTGGTCTGCTTTGACGTGGATCATTGGCATCAGGGGGCTGCTCTCTGCAAGACTGTTTACACAGACTTCAACTGGCATTACGGCCTGCGTTTCAAACCATCCATCAAGAACCTCTCACTCCAACCTCGTTTTCTCAGCAAAATGCACACTTCGCATGCTGCATCACAGGGTCACAGTACGGCACACTACAAACCTACTCTCATCTACTGACTGAAATGGAAGAAGAATGATGGAAATGAGGGGCAGACTGACACAGTACAGCAAGACTCATTTCTGTTTGCTGCTCCACTGCTTTGAGCGCCGGTGATGAATGTTAATGCCAGAATAATAACACTCCTTATGAATTTTTGAACTGTGAAGACTTAGTATCACTATTTAAAATCTATGGGACAACCCTAAGGAACACAACAAAAATGTGCACCTTAAGGCGGTGGCACTACAATGAGCAAAGCTGGGAGAGGAAACACATCCCTGCCACTGGGAAGGACAGACACCATCTTGGAACACATTATGCAGTTCTCAAGCTACTGACAGATTGTTTTCCTGCATTTCCTGTAAGACGAGCCATTCAGGGCACAGGTAAAGTGCCACGTCTAGGCCAGAGCTCAACATTAACGGCAGCAGTTAAACTGAAAACAAACTTTTTTTTCTAACACTTTCAAAATGCAGTTTGGGGAAAATAGTTTTCCCTGCTTGTAAACGCAGATCAATGAAGCTGTGCATCTGTCCATTAAACAGTGAGGAAAGCAAGGGAGTGCAGCAGCGGAGGAGACAGGGGAGGAAATGTCATTAGGCTGAGGAGGGTCAGACAGTGGCAGCCTGCAGGAGGACGGGAGGCAGAAACACCCGCCTCTCCTCTTGAGTTGGCTCCATTTTGTCCGCCTTGTTAAAACGACTATAACTCAATAAGAGCTCGCGGCCTCGGGCTCCGTGTTAACCACGTGACCTCATCAAGCACCAGTGTGTGCGCGACACTGCTGTGTGTTGTATCTGCTATTCGACCTTTGTGCATTCTCTGCGCACTACGAGAACAAGCGTGCTGCAGGGCATGTGTGTATACATGCAGTGTGTCCGTCTGCTCTGCCTCTGGGTGCACTTCGCCCTGTGTGCGTACACATTATCCCACGATGCGCTCCATCTCAGTGTGCACCATGGCAGCGAATGTCGACAACTGCATCCAAATATAAGCAAATGCACAAGTTGCCTTATGTGCTCACGTATGTTTCATGTCAAACCTTTTCCTCCACAAGTAGTGTGTATTATGCCTGTTGGGCTTCCTAAAAATATAACAATATGTCAGTATGCAGAAGTGAGAAGACAGGCCCGTACATATAACTGTAAAACTGTGTGTGAGTGCACATTCTCTTATATGTCTTGCATTTTCACTAGCGTGATAATTTAAGTATTTAAAATGAGTCCCAAGCATGTTTTTCTGTATAATCGTGCTAAGAAAGGATTCTCACAACAGCTAGACTAAAAGGCCCATTTTCACAAAGGTAAGAAGAAGAGGCATTGATAACAAGTGAAACAGGGTGTGAAGTCTCAATTATTCTGAGTCACCTCAAACTGAAACCAAAAGCTGTCCGCAGACACGTCGAGCGGGAGATTCATTACCATTGCTGGCAAAGGAATCAAATTTACGTCTGAGCATGACGTGCTGCTGATCATTCAGAGGCCGACTCTGAATGACCTGCCGACTCAGGATTGGCCCAGAATACAAAGAATCAGCCTCTTTTGCCCAGAAGAGTTTATGACCTGGGTGGGGCCTTGGCAAACAACTGACAACGTGGAAAAGCAATAGCGCCATTGCTTCCCCCCTGTCCTTCCCCTCCTCCTGCTCCTCAAACTGGAATTTGCTCCTTTTTGCGCAGCTCCGCCGGAATCTGCTCCAGCAGGAAGTACGTGCTGACCTGCTCTGGCTGAGAGTGTGCGGAGAGAGTCAGCGAGGGGAACAATCAGACACACTTGGGCCTCTATGTACTAGAAAGCTAAGTAGGAATAAGCAATGACAAAACTCTTGGAAGGAGAGAAATGGTAGCTAAAGGAGGGCTGCCTTTTAGGAAAAGTCAGTAGGATGTTGGGGAAATAGAAAAGTAATGGAGGAAAATTTGAAAGGAAGAAGACACGAGTAGGAAATAGCAGCCTCATTCCTAGAAGTACAGAAGATTTTCCTAGTGAAACCTACCGTCTTCAACCGCTTTACTGCATCTTCACAGATGTGCATGCCTCTGGATTCATCCACCTCCACATGTCCCAGGTACTGCAGGGCAGAGAGAAGTAGATGGACAGAAAAAAGGAAAGAATGAGTAATGCTGTGACAAACCTTTCCTGTGGCTATCTCTGCTGAAGTTTAACTAAGGCTACAATAATAAACTCTAGAATGAGATTAGGTATTTAAATGAGCCCAGATTGACTAATATCCCCTGGTACCCGAACGCTGGTGATTTATACACCTAATTAAATTCCGTTTTGAGGTCAATTGCAGTCAATAGCTCCCTAGCTGATCTCTAATTTTGTCCATGGAGAAAATGATAACCCGTTCATGAGAAATGTAAATGGCCAAGTGTGTAGATTGTAGTGTGTGATCCTGTTAGGGGACACGAGGAGGACCAAAGAAGCACGGTAAAGTGGCAAAAAAGAAGCTGCCCCCGCCAATCTCTTTGTGAGCTGACGGAAACAACGTAGGCTGTATATTTTACCTTTTGTGCTTCACCAAGTTCCAGTTATGGCTGGCTCGTCGCAACTCTAGTTAAGACTATAGCAGGTTCCAGGTTGTTCCAGGTTATTATGCAACAACTTGGCAGACGCTCCCACAGTATATTACTCCAAGGCTTCCCACAGTATATTGTTGCTGGAGCAAGCTGCTTCACATGGATCAAAACTGCCTGTACTGACAAATCATGTATAAAAGTAAAGAATGACTTTGAAATGAGAGCAGTGCATTTTAACTTGTGGCCTTCAGCATGGTCATCCTCATCCTATCCTGTGGCTTGTGACTGCAAACATCCTGGTTTTACTGTGAAGTTGCTGATAAAACTGTAGTGGTGACCTTTTTGGACAATTTGCCTTCTCTCTGTACTTTGGAAGTAAATAAAAGACCTCCAGTTATGTTAGACAAAGTCAGTACGCCTTTTAAATCACACAGAATTACAGTTCAGGGGGAAAGGTACCACATATATGCCAAACATTCATTGAGACTAAGCTATGGTAATTAGAGACAAGATACGTTGGGATTAGTCACATTCAGCACTGGAAGCTGCACTAAATGATGATCCACATTATATGTTCAGTCCAATCACCAATTTCTCGAGAGAAACCCTGTGGCTCCTGACTATGGAAATACTCCCCAGGAGGGAAAACCTTACGTGAGTAGGCTGAGCTCCAAGTGAATGAACAGAAAAGGCTGCCGCTTCCTGCCTGAACCTTCCTGCCCCTCTCAGACCTGAAGCAAGATAACGCCCTGCTGTGTGTCACTCCAGAGGAGTCACAACCTTGACTACCCCAGGAGCCATTGTGCATGCTGAGCCGGAGAGGAAGTCCTTACCCTTTCCTTATAGATACACATGCTGACCCACGCCTTTCACCCCCACCCTCTGGCCCTGCTATACTGAGCGTGTGACGCAACCGCTGTGAGTCATACTGTCGCCGTATTGGAATACACATGCACGTAAACACACATCAATGCATGCAAACGTGCAAGGTGCTAAGGACAATACTGATGCGAGGAGGCAGCTGCGGATGGTGAGGACAATGAAAGCAGCGGGGCCACTAATCGGGGATCCACCAGAAGATGTGGCAGAGGTGAGATGAATAAATGCAGGGGAGACTTAAAGTGTCACAACAGAGTCTTCATTATGGCGTCTTACACTGCTCCATTAGTAAATAGCTGCCAGTAAGAATGTAGAGGCTGAAACATTCACATTTAACAGAAGAACGCCACCAAACAAATGGAAAATAATAGAATTCGAAGTGATTTTTGCACATGCGCAATTTGCTTCTGAAATTCAGATTGGTGTGCAGGCCAGGCCCCTTCCAGGATAAGAATCACTGGGCAACAATCCTACGAGATGGGCTACGATCAGATGAAGAGAAATAAAACCTAAATCGTGATCGTTGAAGAAATACGCTTTAGACGCACCAGCTTTTGTTTTGCTTTTCCAGGAGTAAAAGGCCGAGAGAGCTACCGTAAACGGAGAAAGTACTAGGCAGCTTGATCATCGCAACAACCATAAACGTGTCTATTGCTGGTCAGTAATTATATCTCTTAACATGGTTATTCAATAACTTAAAATGCATGCAATTATTAAACTGTAGGACGACTTCCTTGACCTTTATATCTAGGTCAAATTTAAAAAGTTTTTTTTTTTTTTTTTTTGAGGTTTGTCTGGTTAGGAGTTAAAGTATAAGGTCTTTTTGCCAGTTTCCAGTCATCAGCAATGAGAGCAGCCTTTTGGGAAGGCAGTACTGTAGCTACACAGAGAGCGATGTACAGCTGACATTTACAGCCATCACCTCTGTCCTACACTACAAAAAGCAGCACCTACAGGTGAGCGTCAGTGTTTCTTCCACAGGTTTGCCCATTGAAAATTGAGACAAATTTACCACTTCTAGATACACTTTGCTGACTAAATGTTCACTTTTGTTTGATTTTGATTCAAACTGATCTAAACTATGAAGGAATTTACAGTTTTAGGGACAAGTGAAAGATCTGCCACTTTAAAAGAAAGGGCTTTCTAGTGTATATCCTCTGAATGTGACCTGGGTATTAATTCTGAGAACTTGCCATAAATCAGTGTCAAGTGACAGTGCAAAACAAAATTCATTCCAATTCCATAAGCAGCCTCGCAAACGTCTCCGTTGGTAAACAGCACACACAAGCAATTTAATCTAATCTTGCATCTGCCGGCAGCCTTCAGCAGTCATAAGGCTGATATTTCCGTATGAAAAAGCAAGTCTACATCTTTATGCTTTGAATTACAATTAATTTAACATTAAAACAATTTGCTCTTGCTTAAAAAAAAACATGCAAATCACCAGCACTACATAACAGGCCCCGATAATGACAATTAAACTCGTAATCTTCTTGCCAAAGGCACTACAGAACGGGAGGGTATTCTTCTTCTGCTTGCCTGCATGTCCTCTCCTACCATCTATTTATTACTCTGTATTGTAACAGTCTGTTATAATTTCACTGCATCTATTTACACACAGACAAACACTCATGCACAACTGGGCTCCTCTAAGGCACCTAGAGCAGGAGACAGGGAGCAGCAGGAGGGGGAGGAGGGATACAGATGAGTAGCATGGTAGGTTGCACCATTGCGATGAAGGCCAGTGTAGAGGTGGAAAGCAAAATGCTGGTGGAGAAGTGTACGTTTGGCTGAAGAGGTAACATAAGGACACTCAGGTTTTTTTCTCCCCCATTTACTCGCAGTATCTGGTTTCTAATAAACTGGCTACTTTCACTCCGTCACTGCTGTAATTATGGCTAATTACTATTTTTCAAACAGCAACTAAAGTTTTCTAAACTCGACAAACATTTTTATGTGTTTCTTAGTCAAGAATATACACTCTTTTATTTTATTATTATACCAAACAGTAAGGCTAATATTTCTTAGTCTTGCTGAGCTAAGAAACACATTATATTAACAAAATCCAAACTACTTTACACAACAGTATGAAATTGAGGTGCCATTGTGAACAAAGCCATAAATGTCTATTACAAAATTTGCCTTATGTTGGTAATCCATGATTATCATATCTCTTAAAATATGAACTAAGGGTTAGGGCCATAGCAGCAAAATGAAAATGATGTGTTCATAAGACCTACATTTCTTACCAAACAGCTCATATGGAGCATATAAAAAACATGAAATACAGTTAATGTGAAAGCTTTTTCGCTTAACTTGTTGGAGAAAATTAGGGTCTCAATATTCTATTCTGGACTTCGTTTATGCAATTCCAAGCGCAAATTCCAAGTCCCTTTTCAGACAGCAAGAAGGCAATTACAAAGTGTCTAAACTTGAAAGTACTTCAATAGGTGATTGGATTGATTTGAGATAAAGTGACTATTTAATAGTTTGGAGGAACTCTTAAATTGCTGGTGTCTTACATTATGGCTAAAATTGTCGTACATGTGCTTAAAGCAATCAAATGCCACTTCAGATTTCTTTTTGGAACTACCTCAACACAAGTCTTACTTAAGTGTTGTGCTTAAAAAAAAGAAAAAGAAATCTTTAAAACTTCCTGTACTTGCTGTCACTTCCACCTTTCTCCTCTTCAGTTTTATACAATACACATTATATTACACTGCTCAATAAAACCTACATTAAGGGAGCACATAGGCAACATCAAATTAGAGCTTGTACACTTTCTTATTCACATTTCGCATCCACTGAACAGCTGCCAAGCTTCGAAACTCTGAGGCAAACGTTCCCTTTCATGACTCCGAAGCCTTTTATCCCGAGTAAGAGGAGCATTTGAGCCCATGTGATGGGAGGAAGTGTACCGTCACACTTCTGTTTGAAAAATAGGAGGTTTTGTTGCCAAAATAAGGTGAGATCGCCACTTCATCAACTGCTGCACAGCAGGGCTGACTGCCGTTTCACTAATCTAACCAGTAATGAAACATTTCTTCCGATTCCACATATTTTACTTGGGATTCAAGTGGTTCGGATACTCCTAAAACACAAAGTAATTGTGCACACATATCCTACAGGCTTGTTAGACTAGAGCAGATAATCCCGCAACCCAGATAAAAGCGCTGCTCAAACTCTCTGAATGGTTATGATTAATCACAAGCAGTGTCCTTGGGGAGGAAGGTCGTATGAAGAAGTTTTGCAAAGGTAAGAATGCATCAAAGTGAGGTCGGCGCTGCACTCCATTTCTGTGTCTGAAGTGGTGTGTACGCAGGTGTGGTTGTGTGTGAGGGAGAGTCACCTTGACTGCAAAGCTGCATTTGCCGGTGCGGACCGCCTCTTCGTCTGTCTGCCACTGGTGCGGCCGACTCGACTCCGGCACGTAAACGTCTTTCTTCCGGCGGAAGCTCTGCCGTAGCTTATTCATCGCTGAGCTCCCTGTAATTGGAGAGACATTTTTAATAATCCCACGGTGAAAACTGAGCTGTCAGCAGCAGCAGTGAAATAAAGAAGGTGCAGCACTAAAAAGCTGGAGATTCATCCAAATCAGGTTAAGCTTAGTGTTTTTCTACAGTGAAATTATAGATAATGGCCCAAAAACCAGGCGATCATGCAAACCCACAGCACCAGAACAACACTTTCAGCAGTCTTGTCTTGGTGCCTGTAAATAGGAATCCTTTAAACTCTGACATCAGTGCAAAACACAGTAAGCTGCTGCGTCTCTGACTCACCAGGAGAAACAAAAGAGGCTGAGACTTTGCAGTGTTGGGAGTCAAGACAGTGCAAATAAAAGGGAACAGTGTTGCTTTTATTCGGAGCCCTTTTTTTACGACCACAATTTAACCGAGAGTGTTTGCACGTTTTTAATTTAGATGGTCTGACATTTTCCATTAAGATCTCAAAACACCGCACTGAGGCCTCTGGGGGGAATTTAGTAAAAACAAATCTTTTTAACCTTTAGATCACTTTGAATTAAACTGCAATGTAATACTTTACAAAGCTAAACCAGAGGTCAAAGTATGGCAGACACTATATATTGATAACAAAGTTTGCTAGAACGTGGCTTTATTGCCACCCTGTACTTATCAACGTAAACTGAACAAAAATAGATCTAACAAGGCGGTCAGGTGATCATTCAGCCAGAAAACAAACTCAAGTCCCAAATAAAGGTCAGGAGTAAACTTATTACCAGGTCAGGTATAAATAGCCTTGGAATAAAACATTTGCCTGTTAATCAGCAAAAAACTTCACATTACATTAAGCTCTGCAGTTATCTGCACAATAAACAAGAGTAGTGTTTAACACATGGTGTACACACGAAGACAAATGTACTGGCACACCAATGAAATACAAAGTTTGTCTTATTTTTTTTTTATTTTTACAGAGCAAGGAATTTTCAACATTGCATTTCTAAGCACACTAGATTTAAAAAGAATAAATGACTTCTATTCCATTTCTATTATTTCAGAAAAACAAACATTACCAGGGTCAATATCATTAGCCCCTGAAAAAAAGAAAAAAAACTTTTTTGTTGAATCACAGCAGAAACTAATATTGTGTAATGATGTGGTTTAACTTTTTGATGTTTAAAGCTTGTAATATCAAGTTAAATCTCAGGGCTATCTTCCAATTTACACAAGCTTCGTTTGAAAAATCACCATGCCAAAAAAACAAAAGAAATCATTCTCATTTAGACTTGAGAAGAAGAACTGATGCTCACAAAGCAGGAGATGGAAATACTTCTAAATCCAGGTCTTGAGACTACTTTGTATATATAATTTGTATCACCAAGAAATTGAAAGAGAGCCACATAGTACATAATAAGCCCGGCAGATGTAGGAAGAGAAGATCCGAAAGACTTTAAAGACCCCAGAACAACTGCCAAGAAGAGAGTGAATAGCAAGTCAGGAACTGCAGCTTCAAAGAAGATTGTCACGGGAATGAACTCAGAGGTTACAGACCAAGAAAAACTCTGCAGAACAGACACCTTCAAGTCAGACTGAAGTATACAGAGGAAAACCTAGAGAAACATTATGCATACTGAAAGTGCATCCTTTGATCAGATGAGACAAAACTAGAGCTCTGTTGTCATGGAAACACTCTTTATGTTTGGACAGAGAAGTGAGAGGCGTACAACCCAAAAAAAAAATACCGTCCCCCACAGTGAAACACGGTGGTGGGAGTATAATGCTGTGGGGATGCTTCAGTCAGTGTGGAACTGGAAATCTCGTCAAGGTGGAAAGAATTAACACAAAAGATGGATATGTGAAGATTTTAGAAAAAAAATAAAACCTCAAGCATTCAGCTTCTGCAGCAAAACTGGTTGTGGGTCTTTGTCTTCCGACATAACATCCTATTGAAAATCTGTGGGATAGATCCATGTCAGAAGACCATCAAAGCTGCAGAAGTTTGACAGATTCGCCAAAGAATAATGGGGTGAGACTTGCTGAAAACTACAAATACAAAGCTTAAAAATCTAGTTTTTATATAGAGGATAATAATTAACTAAAGACCCCAATCCTGGTTATAAAATTTGAATTGTTAAACCCATTTCCTCATTCAAGTTTGAAGTACCCTTCACACTGCAAGTTGCCCTCAATACTTCTAAATATTGTTCTCAATAATCATTCAAACAGTTGGCCAACTCTACATGTTTCTGGACTTTGGGGATCTTGATGCACTCTCAGATGTAAGCGGTTACTAAACTAGTATTATTAGTACTATTATTGTAAACTTTCAGTATGCTAAATGAGTATTATTTATAAATAAGCATACATGGAGTTGAAAATATAACCCAGATTTTTTCCTTAAAATCATACAAATCTCAAGTTTGACCATTTTAACTCTAAAATGATCTTAAATTTAAAAAAATAAAGCCCACAGCAAAATTAATTGGACTAACAGCACATGTATGTCCTCTTGGCTCTGAGAGAGGATTAGGAGGCACAAAAAAAAAAAAAAAGCAAAGACCCAATTAAAAGTTGCTGATCCAAACTAGAAATGAAAGGTGCATCCATCATCAAAAGTCCGGCTCACGTCTCCTGGAGTGAGTCATAACTGGGGACCAGAAGTCATTCGGCCATGCATGACCGACTTTTAACACGTGAGCAAAGCAAACTCCTTGACTAACAAGTTGTACCCGCTAACTTCTGAGCTGATGAGGATCTAGCGGGATTAAAAGGTCTTTAATCCAGTAGATCGGACTGTCCGCACACACAAGACATACAAAGACAAGCAGCAACATAGCAGCAAACGCACACTCTCACATGAACGCACCTACTTAACCACACACAGAGGACCTTAGATGTCTCTTTGCATAATGAAACCTATACTGAGAGTGCAAAGTGTGTTTGAGGTGAGGCTCACTTATCTGTCTGTGCTAGGCTCCAGCGCCACGGGCAGCACACAATAAAGCTTTCAGCCTTGACCAGGTCACAGAAGTACAGATAAACACATCAGACTTAACTACTGTCACCAGAGCAGGACACTGGAGTGGACCACTGACTCTAAAAATGTCATGCAGTAGCATTTCTCCACAAACAAAAGATCCCATCTAAAGTTAACCTGCTGCACAGGTTACAGGCCAGCTACATTTTTACTGATTTCAGAGCGAATCAGTGGATCAAATGAGTCTGTGTAGCCACATTTAAGTAAGGTTTAGACTTAATCTGTAATGGAAACTGTTTTCTGCACACATAATGGAAAATCCGACAGAAACAATGTAGAAACCGAGCAGAAGCTTTTAAGCCAAATACTTCTGCAAGTGTTGAGATAATAACAACAACAGCCAGTCACAACCTAGAGCATATGTCCGCATTAACTGTGCACAGACACGTGCATGAGTTGTACCCTGCAGAAGACTGGAGTGTTTGAAAACAAGATGACTTGAGCTACTGGAAAAAAAACATTGCTTCATCGCTCACTCCCGCTCTCTCCTAACACACTCGTTTATTTAGGTCATATCATGTTTGGGCTCACTGCAGTGCCACTGACGGGCTGCATGCTTCTAGCCTGCAGAGTGAAGAGGAGGAGCAGGAGGGAAAAACACATTTGTTGTGCGCGTGCGCGCACAACAAATGCGCGCACACACACACACACACACTTTGAGAAAAATGTTCTCACCTTAAATAAATTTGTCATATTTTCAGTAGACACAGCACATCGTCCAGTGCTGATGACTTAAACACATCTTTAAGATGTGTCCACAATGTTATATTTTTGGCTGTTTTTTCTTTTTCTTTTAAAAACACATTCTTGCCAAGCGGGGATTTTTTTGATTTGTTTTTTAAATTTTATATAGAAAACATGCAGCTTGTTTACTCTACCAGTGAAACTACCAGTTCCACGGGTTTTTCAAACTTGTGAACCACATTTTCTGTAAATAACTACTAGAATTAGGTCAAATTCGGTGCACCAAACATTTTTTTTTGTCCTGCCCTGTCCTAAACACACAATTTAATCAAAGAAAAAGAAATACAACAAATCCTTTTTCTTAAGAAGTCCCAACGAGAGAACCGTGACTAATGGCCTTTTCTAACACTCTAACATTTATCCAAATGCTATTTTCAGCTTCTTCTTTTTTTTTGTTTTAACTGTTATTGTGTACAAAGCTGGTTGGTCTGAAACACAACAGAAAACTAACACATGTCTTGCTCCGTTTGAGGCTGACTCAATGGCTCAGTGGAAAGAGTGTTTACCACAAGGGAATCCCCATGTGTTTTCGCCCGAATGTTTACGTCTACCTCTTCTGTTAGATCTTATCTGCGCGTGTTCACCCGAACAACTTTAAAAAGGTTGACATCTATGTTGTGTTTACAGCAACGATTATTTTGCATCTTTAGATACCTTTATTAAAAGATGAATGCATATTTGGAACCCATTTTCGGCTAATTCAGAATCAAGTGACCAGGGAAAGACAAAAACAAAAAAATATGATTTGAAAAACAGTCTCAGTCAAATGTTTGCCTTCTAATGTTCCCGTAATTTTTGCCTCATCTTGCAGCACCTTGCTAAACTCACCCTCTAAATCACTCAATGCTTCCTGCCAGCTTACAACCCACACGCTCTGTACTGTAAACGGCAGGGCCTAGAGTCCAGGAATCTAAGTCAATGCACATATATTCATGTGCGTGGGAAAAAGCATACGCTCACTCTATGTGTGTGTGTGAGTGAGTGCATGTATGTGCTGGTGCTTAGCCATGCATATGCACTTTAGGAGTGTACAATATGTGCAACCATTTGCATGAATGTGAAAAAGTGACATATTCTTGCCAAAACTGAGCATGTTTGAAACAAGCAGTAAAGAAAAATGTTCAATTCCCTAACAACATGTTATTGCTGGCTGCTATTAATCCAATTTGGAGCTCCTACTAATGTTTTTTGTGCTTTGACCCTTCACATCTCCTACAAACTGAGCCAAAGAAACAGGATTTGCCAGTGAACTAAAAAAGGAAAAAGAAAAAATTCGAACCCACAGCAAGTGTGAGCCTCGGTGTAGGTTTATTAACATCGAAACACATCCCACAGCTCCTCTCCATTAACTGCAGCAAGTAACAAGTGCTTTGATCAGTAAATCAACAGCATTTACATTACGGCAATGTAAAAGCATCACAGTATTGTGCACAGAACTAAAGCTGCAAAGGGTGTAAACTAAGTAATCACCTGTGAAATTTGCATTACCGCTGGCATTAGATAAATGCTTTGTGTGTGTTATATGGGAGAAAGGCGAGTGTGAAGGCCAAGCAGTGCAAACCAGAGAAACCAGATATTGAGCAATGACATCAAAATCTGTCTGTGTTTGCCTGCTACAATGAGCAACGCAATATGTTCAGTCCTACGTTTGGCCACGAGCCAGAAGGACGAAGGGACAGACGTAGGGAAGGTGGGAGACAAAGACAGAGTGGCAAGTTTAGACGGGAAGGGAAAATAATTGGGAAAGAAATGATTAAGCTAGGGAAGAAAGAGCAGGGTGGAGGTGGAGATAATTTTTCTTCGGTGCAGCAGTAAGACTTCTCAAGCAGTTTTTTTCACTATATCAAAAAATTTGATATAATCAAAGCAACTTTATGACCTCAAAGAACAAACGCAAAGCTGAACTAATAAAACATGGCTTCTAACACTAGGGCTGCCACAAATTATTTTGATAGTCGACGGTCATCGATTATTTTTGCGATTAGTCGACTAATCAGATCATGCATCCATTGGACGTAAAACGTACAGCTTATTGCACCAGCATGCATCTGCTCTTATATAACTATCATTAGCTTACAGCTTTGAATGTTTAAGGTATGTGCTAACTAAAAAATAAAGACAAGATGATAGTTTATTACATTTGAATGAAATCTGCAGATTGTTTCGGTGAAGTTTAATTAACTCAGCCGTCTGCTCCTGGCTATCTAAAATATAACAGGACACCGGAGTATATTGTGTGTGCTGTGTGAAAACTATAACTTTAATCTCAACTAAACCAATTTACTCAGGAGCAAATAAAATACTAAAAAAAGCCAAACAATAACATTTTTAAGTTATCTAAGTGACTTATCATGTTTAACCTGAGTAGCGAAAGACGGCGGTGGGTTTGAAAACGTTTTGCCTGGAGTCCGGTGTTCTCACCGGCTACACTGAGCCTTGAACTCTGGCTAGCTATCGAGCTGGTGGGTAACAGACGTCTCGAAAACGTCAGAGCGCTTTTGAAAATATGTGTGGTCTTCATAAACTGAGCAGATATTTGAGGTTTACAC
>VURO01035520.1:4731-23214 GCA_015108175.1 Pelvicachromis taeniatus | reverse complement strand
TTAAGTTATCTAAGTGACTTATATATCATGTTTAACCTGAGTAGCGAAAGACGGCGGTGGGTTTGAAAATGTTTTGCGGTGTTCTCACTGGCTATACTGAACCTTGAACCCCGGCTAGCTATCGAGCTGGTGGGTAACAGACGTCTCGAAAACGTCGGTGCGCTTTTGAAAATATGTGTGGTCTTGATAAACTGAGCAGATATTTGAGGTTTACACAGCTACATTCTCGCCTGAAAATATGTTAAACGTTTATCTTGTGACCCAGAAAGAATAATAAGGGTAATATTAAAACTAACTAGCAAAAGCCATTGTTGAAGCAGGGCAGCGTTTAATGGCAGCTGGCATCCTTGTACATGCAGTGCTGCCATCTTCTGTTTCAGTCTGTTATTACACTCTTAAATCCTACTACTGATATGCGTCTTTTGGGATCGTATAAAGCTTCAAACGACGCGTCGACTATTAAATTAGTCGTCAACGATTTTGATAGTCGGCATAATCGTGACTAGTCGACTAATCGTGGCAGCCCTAGTCTGGAAAGATGTTTTTTAAATAACCGGAAATTAATGCAACATAAAGGTGAAAGTAGTGCCCTGCCCTGATTTAATTTTGTGCTAAGTTTGGTGCCGTTTTGTATCGTATTAGATTGATAAGTTAGAATTCTACAACAATTTCACACTACATTGGCATTAATGTGTTATGTTTTCGGCAATAAAATGAGTGATTAATCATGAGAAATCAAAGTAATCGTGATTATCATTTTGAGCAATAAGCCCTAATATGTACAGTATGATAAGGACAATGAAATGAAGCTAAATTCTGAGCAGTTCTTATAATTCAAACGCAGCACTTTATGAAGGCATTATACTGTCATCCCCCACTCAATACCTTTTGCACAAAGAGTAAAACAAATATAATTTTTTATGACTTTGTTAAGTTGTGTGAGTACACAACTTTTTTAGTACCATTGTTCATGCTCTTGTACACACGTGGTTTTAGTGAAATTTAACCTCCATATAGTTAAAACCAGTTAGTAGTGTATATATATTATGAAATGTAACATGTGTGGTGTGACAGAAGTGCTTATGTAGTTTAATATAGAGTTAAAGTACAAATAAAATACAACTATAGTGTGTATAGCAGTGTAGTATAGCCAGAGCCAGAGTGGCAGCAGCAGTGCAAGTAAATGTTTGGAAGCGTTACACAAAGCTTTATTGACCACACCTTATTAATCTCCAAATTGCTTGTCATCAATCAATAAGCATATTGATGGGCCGATGGCTGAGCAGTGTCAATAATACAGCTACATGCTCAGAGTGGTTTTAATGGCAAACCAGCAGCAGCCATTTTTGCAAATTGTTGGGACTAACACTGCTAACATTGCTCCCTGCGTCATGGAGTGAATCTGCATTCTCTCTCTCTGTCTGTAGGGGCTCAGGAGGTTCTCATTGATCCAGGTATGGAATGTATAACCAACTTAGCTCTTCTGGACAACAATTTGCCTGCTTTCTTGTGATCACACGTGCCCTCGTTTGCATCTGTTTGATATCACGCTTCATCCTTCAACGCCTTTATTTACATAGTTTGTTTCACAAATCATCCGATGTATTTCTCCCTCCTGTGACAGATGTTCTCCTGTGTTGGTTTGCTTTCACCATTTTTTTTTTTTCCTCACAGCCTCACTTTCAGTCACCAAATCTTTAAATGACCTCTCTCAGTTGCTTCCATTCCTTATTTATTGAGCCATTATTAATACCAGCTTGAATCTTGTTCTTGATTACAAAAGAAAAATAATTGAACACTATCAAAATGATTTGAAGCAAACGCTTACTAGAATATTTCTCTTTGAAGACTGTTGTTGCTCCAGCAGGGGGCAGTCAAACACCGCAGTAACGCAGACTTTGACTTCCTGCTTATTAAACACTCATGGTTGCTGAATCTGTCACTATATTAGCAAGTATATTTTATTTCTATTATATTTTATGTATATTTCTATCTTCGCTAACTAAAACATTACACAATGTGTTGCACTGTACAATCATTGCCCCTTTATCATGATGCAAGTAACATTTGCATCGTGATAAAATTTGTGATTCAGCATCACATTGTGTACATACTTGTCACTGCGACAGCATCACAGTCACACACACTCAGGTCAGTGTGTATTCTAATCAGATTTGCCTTAGAGAGGCCCTGCACTTTCATTTAAAGAATAACAGGTAAGTTTAGCTGTGGCTGTGCTTATGTCTTATTGTTAATTTGACCCCTTCATACTTGTGTTCTTTTAAATTGGAAAAAATGGGATAAACACATTTGGTTCATCACCCTGTGGGTTTTCAACAATACTTCAATCCATTACTGGAATGTGGTCTGTGTTATTTAATACATCTGACAGTGTTTGTGTCGATGGGGTGTCCAGTACGGTTCCTCTCAAGAGTTTTCTCTTCTTCCTTTGTTCACTCTGTTATAATTTCCTGTCCTTTGGTAGCAGACCAGAGTGATGCACTGTCTTCGGTGTCTTTCCTGTACCAATCTTATGCCGTCCTGTTTTGGCTGTAGGAGCCCTCACAACCAACGGCATCAGTGCGGACACCAGCACTGAGATTGGACGAGCAAAGAACTGCCTGAGTCCTGAGGACATTATTGAGAAGTACAAAGAGGCCATCTCCTACTATGGAAAGGTACTGCCCGAAGTGTACACGGCTGTTAAAGCAGGACCCAACCAGTGTGGTGGTTGTTGGGTTGGCTTGAGGATAATCCTTTTTAGTTGGCCTTAAACATAAACTATTTTCAAATTGCCACAATGACGACGATTAGTGTAAAGCTCAAAGTTTCCCGATGAATTCTTTTAAAATATATTCAAACACTAACAAGCAGCTCATACTTTTTCAATAAGAGTCTTCAGGGGACTAAACAAGGACAGGATGAGCTTCTTTCTAGCTGCTGCTTTTTTTGTAAGCAGTTGCCACAGCTGACAGATCTGCATATTTTTGTTTGGCACAGATCTTTATGCTGGATGCCCTTCCTGATGCAACCCTCACAGGGATTTGTGTCTTCGTCTGCTCTCAAACCAGAACACAGAAGCCCTGTGACAGTGATTAGTCCCGTGCAAATCAGCATTTCTGTGATATCTGCCTCTCTCCTGTTGGAATCTTCTGAAGACTTCACGCAAAAAGTTTAGAGAACATTTTGGGCCTCATGTTGTTTCCCAGCATGGAGAACGATGAGACTGACAGCACACATGGTGGCATTTAGTGAGAAACGTAGAGGAACAGTTAATATATGGCAGCCTATATTTAGTAACATAAGGTCAGTGTCACACAACCACTGTTCCATCAATAGCTGTCATTATTTTCAGCAGTGATGTTTGGCATACAATATCATTGCATATGATGCAGGCTTTGATATTAAACATTTTATGTACAGTTTTTATGAAATGGTACAATGTCTACAATGGGATTTTCCACCATACTTTTACACTTCAGCTAAGAATGATGTAATGTTAGATTGTATGATTAATGGTATTAATGTCTTAAACTTGATGAACCCTACAGAAATTCCTACAGAATAGAGGAAAATTAGACTCATAGCAGAGAGCTAAAGATGCAGTAGGGAAGTCCTCAAGAGAGATTTTTAGCTATTGAGACAGCAACAAAAAATACTAATGGCAGCTTTGTTCTTTACATCAAAACACCCTCTGCAGATTAAGAGCGTTTATTCTCCTTCAATTGTACATGATGAGCAGCAAGTCCTGCCTGGGGGCTGCACTTGTTCTCTAAAGGTGCTTTAGTTTATCTTTAAAACGAGGCTGCTCTCTTAATATTAGACTTGGTAAAAATGAGATGGGTGACCATCCAGAGGTCTGTCCTAAGAAGCAGGGTTTGGCAAGATAACCTCATGTTTTATCCTGTGGCTTCACTGTATCAGACTGCTTCGTTAAGGGTGCATTGGCATATGAGGATGAATAAGGGGTCGGTGCATGCAAAACCACCACCTACTGCCTGATCACTTCTCTGGATCGCCATTCCTAGAAAACTTCTTAGGCTTTGGCATCCTCATAGTCTCCAAAAACTAAATGTGTTTTGTTTTTTTCTAACTAAAACTTTTGTCTCCCCTCCCCTATTTTTTTTTCTCTTGCTTACTGCAGACATTTTTAAAGTTATTTCTTTGTTCTAGAGTTATAAAGCGACGTAATCCTAAAACAGAGAGCTCTAAAGCCTTGTGCATGTTGATTTTATATGAAATTTGCAAGTCAGCCTGCAACTGCTTTGAATTCTGTTGTTTATCTGTTGTGTACTCTCGCTCAGCCTGTTCTAATGCCACCAGGCCTGCAGTGGAAAGAATAGGGCAGACACTCTCCTGTGTTTTGAAGGAATATATCTAACTGCACGCTCATTTAATGAAAACCAAAATGATTATTATAGCAGGAGCTCCAAGTGCCATAATGATTGGTCACTTACACCAATAAGTCCATTAGGTTATGCTGGCAGCGTATTTTTGTCAGATTTTCCTCCTAATTTTATATTTGTTAGTATTTACATTCACTGATGTAGTTAATACTACAGCTACAAACAGCACTTTCCTGATAATGCTGCTTGGCTGTAGTAGCTGTCATGTTGATGGTGTATATTACAAGTTTAACTTCTTATTTTTCCTATACTGTAGTTCTGTTATTGTTTTTAAAAGGATCTGCTCTGTTGCCAGTGGACCAGTGCTAGTTTGTGATTGGTTATATACCGCAAACCCTCAGTGTTAATTATGTGGTTAACCCTGGTTCAACTTACAGAGTTGATAACCACCTCCTTGTGATTAGCGGTTAAGTGAAGGGTAATTGAAGCCGGATTAGAAAACGATACGCTGAGCATCCTGATCTTGCTTCATAGTACAAGCTGCAGAGCTCCAGGTTAATAGGTTGTGTTTCTGACTTGAACAGTGAATCAGATTAGAGAAAATAAAATGTATTTTTAAGTAAAGCCCTTCAGTGTTTAGACTAATGCTCACACAAAGCCAAAGGTGCTGGTAATCAGAAACGTAAGCTTTGCAAGCTGTTGTAATATTTATTGATTTCAGCAGGGGGCAGTGTTTTATTTTGTTTGAGTAGTTTCAACCTGGTACATGCTGACAGCAGCTGTTTGTTATTATTGCTATGCTGAAGCTTCATGGGGGCAAACATGGGAGCATGTGTAGATAGTAGAACTAGAAGCTTATTAGTCAGCAATAAAGCACTCCTGCGCACAGAAGAGTTATTGTACTGGGTCCATTTATAGCACAATGTACTCGGACCCAGTAGAAAGTCACCAAGAATAGTATTAAAGTATCTTTAATGCTTAGGGGAAGCCGAATAGGCTCATTATGCTTCCAAACTATTCAGAAGCAATCCTGCTCTTTATCTTCATTATTATAATTGCCTCTTTGCACTGACCTTCTTTCAGTCCTTTTTACCTGTAACTAGTTCATTCAGAATTAAATTACATCTCAACACAGAGCCATTCAGATATTAATTGAATTTTAATAAGGAGACAATGAGGGTGGAAGTAGAAGGAAGTTGAGGGACGGTGAGGTTTGAGAAGAGGAAAAAGTTAAAAAAGGAGAAAAAAGAAGAAAAGAGGGGAAAAAGGGGGCAAACCAGCAGCAACCGCCCAGGTTTTTCAGCAGAAACTGAGGAATGGTTGGGCATTGCTGAACGTGGAGCGATAGGAGATCCGAGTTATCGCAGTCCTCCGTCATCCCACCTTCGCGGTGACTGATGAATACGGTCATATGTTAATGAGAAAACATTCTCCCTGATTATGTGGGCTCTGATCGACTGTTCATTATTCATTAACACAGAGTCTCCTCCTGCCCCTTGCTCCTCCTCTTATCTTTCACAGTACAAGAACGCAGGTGTCATCGAGCTGGAGGCCTGTGTGAAAGCGGTCAGGGTGCTGGCTATTCAGAAGAGGGCCAGAGAGGCTTCCGATTTCCTGCAAAATGCCGTTTACATCAACTTGGGACAGGTACGCTATCTGACCGGGAATTAAAAGCTTTCCCAGCCGCAGGGGATGATTAATATGACCACCGGCTCTGTGGTGGACAGTTAAATCACAGGACCAGGTCATACTTTAGCAAAAAGACACTCTAAAATGGGCCTTGCTTGCACCATATTGTGCCCTCGGAGTATGTATTGCTTTTTTGGTCTTAGCTCTTTATCATTAGATTAATACATTTCTTTTTTTGTCTGAATTTTTTCCATATACGACTTTGAGTCAGTGAAGTTCATCCAGGACACCGTTGAGTACATTGATTCACAGCTTTTTGTTCTCCACTTGCAATGTGAAAATGCCTCGTTTTTTGGGGGGGGATTATTTTTTTTTTATTTTTTTTTACAGTGTGATAAAAGTGTTCTTAACAATTTTTGTCCAGCACCAACACTTAATGGAACAACTTTTTAAATGATGCGATTGGCTGAGAAATGTTTTTCCTTTAATTCGGCCGATGTTGGGAAGGCATGTTAAAGTCACAGTGTGTAAAATCCCACCACTAGATGTCAGTAGACTGCAGTCAACTTTATTTAGTTTTCGTAATCCTCCCATTTCTAGTGCACCAAGCCTAGTTACGGTGGCCCCTGTAGGACAAACACATTTTAGTCAGTCAAGAGAGATTAAAAATGTCACATTTTGATTGGTCACATCTGTTGTGACTTACAGCTGGCGTATTTCTACTGTTTGTGTATAGAAACATTTTTGTTGACAAAAATGTTTTAACACATTTGAAAAATGTCAACATTAAGCAGTATATCATGAATAAAAAAACCTGATATCTGTCAATTAAATATTTTGCAGTATTTTACATTTTTACCCCAGACTCACCTCAAAAACTGCAGCACAGTTCTTCCATAGTGAGTGTAGGCTGTCAGTCACCTGTCAGTATACCGGGTGTTCACATCTCTTTAATCTAGAGGAGGGTGTAAAAGTGAAAAAGGAGTCTGATAGGAGTCGAGGAGTCAGTGAAGCTTACTTCCGTCTGGAAGTGATACTGAAGTGAGTTGTTGAGGATAACCTGAACTTTTCTGTGGTTCAGCACTGCTGCCTTTGCAGCCATTAGCTGGTGTTAATAAACTTTCTTTGAAGCGGATATAAAATTGCTTGACTTGGATGCTTGGCAAATAAACAGTGTGATGAGTATAGCCAATCTGTTGATCATTTTTAGGACACTCGAGCCATAATGTTAGCTGTCATGATGTTATCTTATAACCAGCTGCTGTTGTTTAGTCGCCTGTTGTCAGCTTTCCAGAGACAGAACGGTTGCATGTGTAATTTGTTGACAATAAGTACAATATCAGGAATAAATAGGAATTTTTTTTAATGCATGTTTTTGTGAGTTAGAGGACCTCAGATCAAGAGATGTGGCTTGAGGTAAAGAAAAAGCGAATGGAATAAGAGAGTAGAGAGAGCAGTGTTGGAGGAAAAACCTAATGAGAAAGAGCTGATGACAATATATATGTACAGATTTGAAATGATAACTAATAGTGTAAAAGCGCTGATTGTGAGCTTTAAATTAAGTAACTTATAAGAAAACAGACATTTTGTCTGTTTATCAATAAATCAAACGATGACGTCGTTAATCTGTATATCTGCAGGACTCTCTAGATCCAATACAAAAATGAATAGATTTAAAAGCAGTGTTATTGATATGGTTGTTGTCCAGGAATGTCTTTTTTTTCTTTTCTTCTTTTTTCTTCATTGACCTGGGAAGGCAGCATTTCACTTTTAACTCAATCTCGGTGTTTAGATGTCAGCCAAAGTCAGCTTTTCATCAGCTTTCATCGATGGGTTTGAAATGTTAATGTTGCCCTCTTGGTGCATCAGAAGACACTGATAAAAAGATGCCCTGACAGAAATTTGTGTCTGATATATATCTCTATATATCATATCTCTCAATATATATCTGTGTTTCTATATATATCTGTATATATCTATATATGTCTATGTATTTATATCTACGTATGTATCTATGTATATCTACGGATATAGAGATATAGAGATATAGAGATATAGATAGAGATAGAGAGATCTGTCTACTGATTGGCTTATAAAGTGGTCATGATGTCACAAAAAAACTCTTAAACCAGGTGACCTCACCGTAATTTACTTCCCTCACGCCTCTTAATATCAAAGTATGCACATGTATTGACTGATAAGGTGAAGTGATTTTAAATGAATTTTTGAGTGCAGGAGGTTGTAATGGTGTTTCTCTCACCGCAGCTGTCGGAGGAAGAGAAGATCCAGCGCTACAGTATCCTGTCTGAGCTCTATGAATTGATTGGATTCCATCGAAAATCAGCTTTTTTCAAGCGTGTCGCTGCCATGCAGTGTGTAGCTCCCACCATCCCAGAGCCCGGCTGGAGGGCCTGCTACAAGCTGCTGTTGGAGACGTTACCTGGGTACAGCCTGTCACTTGATCCTAAAGACTTCAGCAAAGGTAGGATTGGTCACATGGTGGCTGAATAATATGTGGGCATGACAAAAACCTACGGGCCATTCTTGTATAGTCTCCAAACACATGCCTAATTTCTTACCTCATATTACAGATGCAGTATGCTTAAGGACTACAGCTATTTTCAATTATTCATCTCACCAACAATAAAGCTTTCACCTTCACTTTGTCAACAATGTTTTCACGTAAAGAGACTGAGACTAAGGATGTTTGTATACTCGCTGTGCCCCCCTCAATGGGTGTCTTGCACTGATTTTGACATTGCATCATGTGGCACATGACACAGTAATTCCACAGCACCCCTCGATTTTTGTAACCTGGAAGCTCATTTATTTACTCCCTGCTGTCACGCATTTACTCTGGCGCTCAGTTCACTTTGGTTCTGTTTCACAAAAATAGCAGTTTTACCGAGAAGCGAAATGTGGAGGCTCTAAACATACAGAGGGAGGACTCACTGAAGAGTGACATGACGGAGCCAGTGCTCTGACACTGTGCTCACAGCTTTGAGCCATCCACCTGTGCCAATTATGCACTCGTTCTGATAAACTCTTCCCCTCTCATTATAAATAAATTAACACTCCTAACAGCACTGTCATGACCACATCAGGTGCAAATTAAACAGACTTTTTACAGTTTTGAATTTAACACGGTAGCAGTAAATTTTGATTGGCACAAATTTAAATTGTAAATCATGGTCATGTGATTCATCTCCTCCCCAGTTTTGGACTCTTAAGGAAATTCCCATAAATAACATGTGAAATAAGGCCAGCTGCAAAAATACTCTTGTCTGTGCCTTTTAATTGCAAGCTGACACTTGTTCTCTGTAGTAAATAGAAATGGCAGCTTTTTAACACTTAAAGAGACGGGGTTCCACGTCTAGTGCCTCCTGTACACTCTGTCCTGGCAGCACCCTCTCCTAAACCAGAGAGAGTATCTTCAGGAGTGAGTAGTGTGTCTGAAGTGTTAGGTGCTCCATGGGAGGAAGGGTAACAGGGAGTTGATGTTTGAGAACGGCTATAGCTCGATATAGGGTGGATGTAATTCTAAGGAGTCATTCTCTCTGAATCAGTCTTCTCAAACTCTGAATGCTGTGCCCTCTCACAGGATTCACAGTGTG
The DNA here is from genome assembly GCA_015108175.1 of Pelvicachromis taeniatus. Taxonomy (NCBI): domain Eukaryota; kingdom Metazoa; phylum Chordata; class Actinopteri; order Cichliformes; family Cichlidae; genus Pelvicachromis; species Pelvicachromis taeniatus. Next base: position 13,625 of record VURO01035520.1, on the reverse strand, counting down.
TGATTAACAGCAGTGTCAACATATTTAATGGATTAAGCTGATGAAGAGCCTTCATTTCATTACCAGCTTTGCTGTCTTTTCATAAGCACTCTTTCAGGGTGATCTGCATTCGAACCAACACTTTGTTCAAAGAGAGTGATGGGTACGACCTGACCTGAGCTTTTGTAGACTACCCTCTACAGACTCCCCTGATAAACCTCGTTCTCCAACAGACTCTTGACCCTTGCGCGCTACAGCCTCTCAGTGGCAATTGCCGGCCATACAAAAGAATGCAACATGCAGAAAAGTTCAGGGTCGTCGGTGTTCTTGTTGTGATTGCTATTCAAGAGATGTGGCGAGAGCGGATTTTGCTCTGATAAGCTGTTAATCTTGGGCCTTTTTTCCTTTGTAAATGGTGGACCGAAACAAGCTGCATGTTTTAGGTCAAATGCTTGTCCTTAGAGCTGCAGTAGGGAGCATGTTTTTGCCATTATTGGACAGAAGTCCACAATAACATTTCAACAAATTGTAATTAAAGTGGTCTGGAAGAGAGCTGGACTCTATCTGCACCTCATCTGTATTCTTCTGTGTCTAGCCCATGACAAGGGACTTTGACCAAAACGGCTCTCTTCAGACCAAATCAGGATTCCATATAGAGGCAAATCTCACAGTGAAATGGGTGGACGAAAGCACTTACACCACAATAGAACAGAGTTACAATCCATATTTCATTGAGGTGTCTGGTTTAATAAGCTTTCAGTTGAAGAATTTAAAAGGAGTTTCTGGCACACATTTATCATATAGCGCTGTCAAACACTGAGAACAAGAGGTTTACTAGCAATTTTTTACCTTCTTCTTTTAGACTCAAACTTAATAGATAATCTTGATTTTCAAATATCTAATTTTTGTCTTCATATTTAAAAAAAAGTATTTAAACAATATACATTGCACCTGACCCCTATGGAGCCTCCTGCAGGTGGTGGCCCTACAGGAGGTTGGTCCCAGGTCCCTTTTGGGGCTGTGCCCGGCCGGACTCCATGGACTAAGGCCCAGCCGCCAGAGGCTCGCCCTCGGGCACCCTCCCCCAAACTGTCTCCAGAGCGAACCCTGTCCCCAGGCAGGGTGAACTGGTCCCTCGATCTTTTAGGCATAGGAGTTTTCTGAATTGCCCTTTGTATGGGTGCTCACTCAGGATCAATTTGCCATGGGAGACCCTACCATGGGGCAAAAGCCCCCCGACAACATAGAACCTGGGATTCCTGGGACACACAAACCCATCCACCACCATAAGGTAGCGATTCATGGAGGGCCCTTCAAAAATGAGCTTTTTAAAAATAGCTTGGGCCAGTCATTTTGGAGAACTTGCCCCAATTCTTTTGTGGATTCAGACTTTCTCAGTTCTTTCAATTCTGTCACTGCATGTAATCCCACACTGACTCCATTATGTTAAGATCCAAGCTCTGTGGGGGCCATACCATCTGTTGGTGCAGAATCAATCTGGGACAGATCAGACACCTCCTCGATACTGCAAGATGAAGTTAAACATCTGAAGTGGTTAAAACCCTTGCAGAGTCCTGTCTGTACAATCGAGTGATTCGCTCTCTCCTTCCTTTCTTTGATCATGTATCAGATATCAAGTTTACTGTTTGGGTTTTGTTGGACCTAAATGTAGATGGTTTCTTTGGGGGAAGAGCAAATCATTGAAAAATAAAACACCAACCGAAAACACGAGCACAATTCCCATTTCATTATTCTAACTCAGTAATATAGGTAGAAATTCAGCGCATTTCCTGGGAATCAATTAAAATGTATGAATAACAGAATTATTCCATAAGGGCACATTAAGTGGGCTTGTGTTTCACTTAAATTAGAATAATTTTACACAGTTCAACATATAAGCGTATAAGAACAGTACATAAAATCCACTGTATTCAAAATCTACTATATAAAAGATGATACATAATCACTGGGAATAAAAAAATAAAAAAATAAAAATTAACTAATTAAAAATAAGTAAAAGATTGGTTTTGCAAAATCTTGTCTTGCATCCTGGAGCGGAGTGTTTTTCACAGTTGCCATCTTTGTTTTTTCAAACCACACATCATAATCAAGGGGCAGTTATCAGTTTGAAATGGTTCTTTTGGACATTAATGGGTTCTGTAATTAGGAGAATAAACATAATTTTTCATTAAGACTTGAAACTCCTGACTGAGACCCAAAAATCATTTACTTAGTGAGGCCACTGACAAGGAGGGCTGAAGGCTGGTTTCCAGTAGACGTTAATGTCGTTGGATCTTATTTTGCAATCGGAGGAGTCGCCCCCTGCTGGCCAGTTTAAACAATTTAAGGCACTTCCATGTTTGCTTCACTGCCCTGCTTAATGTTTCGGAGAAATGTCATTTTTTGCAGTTTTGCCTCGGTTCACAGTAGATTCCAAAGCAAACACTCAATATGTGACTGAAGTGCAGACTTTGAGCTTTAATTCAGTGAGTTTTATAAAATAAAAAAAAGGAACCGTCAAAGAATTAGAACCATCAAATTCCCCTATTTTCAGAGATTCTACATTAATGGAACAGTGGAGTAATAAACAGTTTCATAGAGCAATCATAGTTCTTTAAAAAAAATATGACATGAAAGTCACACAGGACACACAAACGGCAACCAAAGGTCTAGAAACATAATATTTGGTGAGGTGCCAGGGTAATAGAGTTCTGTTTTGTCCCATCAATTTTGAACCTTTGAAAATTTAGGTCTGTATATACAAAAGGCCATAATTCTTGAACAGTTCATGCAAATATTTTTGTAAATCCACTTGAATTAAAGCTTAAAGTCTGCACTTAAATCATCTTGATTGTTTAATTTACAATCTGCTGTGATGGCAAAACTACAAAAATGGTGCGGGCGGGCGGGCGGACGTACCAATTCCCACAGGGCTGATGGGACAGTAGGAAATTATGGAAGTAAGTCTTTTAGGCAGAAGGGATCAGCTGATAGTTTATAAGGAATACAGTAGAGCTGCAAGTTCAAAAGAGAAAGAAAGTGGGGATCAATAGTGCATTGCAATAAGGCTGCTGTGCCCAGAGACACAGTGGAGCAAATGGCTTTGTAAGTGGTTCATATGCCCTTTCTCACCACGCCTTTCTGCTAGCAGTAATGGAGACACTGCATTTTTCTGTCGTCTTTTGTCCTCTCGCTGCTCCGTTGTCATTCTGTTAAATGAATTTATGGAGTTCTCACTCTTTGTAATCATTTAGATGCTTATAATTGAGGAGAACAATGGCGGTATGTGCCATCTCATCACCCTACACAGTAGATCAGAGGCAGCTTGAGGGTACAGTTCCTTTTGAGTCAGGTTTACTGCATGACAGTGTGACTGCTTGGCCGTGGCACCACACTCATTATCTTGGTGGTGTGTTAATTGGATTGCCAGACACCTCCAGTTCAGCACTGAAAATACCACAAATGAACATGTTTTTTGTGTTTGAGCGAGAGCGACATGCTCAGAAAATCCAGAGTGTCCTTTGGATTACTGTCCTCCAGATAAGCGCCGGTTTTGGGCAGACAGGTGGAAGTCGGCTATTTTTAGACTGCTTAGTGGGTGCAGTTTTCATGACAGAAAAAAAATTGCTTATGAAGGAGTGGCATTTGCAGTTTGTTCAGATAGCAGAAGAAGTCAGGATGAATAACAGCCGTGGTAGAAAAATGCTGATAAGTGAAAAGCGTCACGGTCATGATTTGATGTTACTGGAAGTGGTATTTAAGCCGAGGAAACATCAGAGTGTTTACCAAATATCCTCCTTCCTTCCTTCCCTCTGGCCCCCACAGCCTCTCCAGTGCATCTACCCTCTAGTTTTTCTTTCCCACTCAGTGAGTCAACAGTAGACAGCTGGGAGTGGAGCAGGGCATCTTGTAGGGGGCTGAGGGCCTTATGTAACTGCTGGTGTCAAGATAGAATGTTATTAAGATGTCTTGTGGTTGCTCTGCAGAAACACCAGCAGCTAAGTTAGCAAGCCAAAGTTTACACATGGATACTTTGAATTGATGGCCTCAGTGAATTAGTTTAAGCTAATTCTGCTTGTACAAGACATTTGTGATCAGATCAGAGGTGGATGAATTTGGCTGTAAATTAGTACTAATTATTGTAGACATCTCAGTAGGTCAGTGTGACCATTTATTCATCATGTACCTTGACAACTGATTAATCTGCTTGAAACTTGGCAGGTGTATTTCTGGGACGTGAGGAAGTGTAACGCTGACTTGAAGTTAGTTTGGATGATTGATTGTCAGATTTTGGTGTAGTTGTTCTGTGCTTCCCTGGTTGCTGACTGGTAGCTGCTCCACTGTATGTTGCCCCCCCCTGTATGCACAGGCATGTGTCCTTCTGATTGTTACCCAAAATGAGCCTAACATAGCTAACATATGTTTCTAACATAGCTAGACAATTAAAAAAAAAAGTGTTCATTGAATATTTCTTGCTTATTGGTCTTTTGATTCCTGTGACTGAATTTAATCACACTCTCATTTTGTTGGCTGTAATCTGCAATCTGACATGCACACACACATTAGTGCATCCCTATAGCTGCAGTGTTTTTCAGCGACATACGCCGATGAGACATTATATTCTGATCACTGACTCTTGAAGTGAATAACCCTGATTGACCTCGTCGTCATGGCACCTCTTAGCGGGTGGGATATATTATGGAGAAATATTTTGTCCTCAAAGTTAATGTGTAGTGTAAGGATTTGAGCGAGTGTGACAAGGGTCAGATTGTGACAGGACTGGATCAGAGCATCTCAAAAAGCTGTAGCTGTTCTGGGATGTTCTAGTCCAGGGGTGGGCAACTCCAGGCCTCGAGGGCCGGTGTCCTGCAGGTTTCAGATCTCACCCTGGGTCAACACACCTGAATCCAATGATTAGTTCATTACCAGGCCTCTGGAGAACTTCAAGACATGTTGAGGATGTAATTTAACCATTTAAATCAGCTGTGTTGGATCAAGGACACATCTAAAACCTGCAGGACACCGGCCCTTGAGGCCTGGACTTGCCCACCCCTGTTCTAGTCTGTTCCTTCTGTCCAAGGTGGTTCCTGGGTTTGACTCCACTGACTGACTGTGTGGCGTGTTTCTGTGAGGAGTACCCGTCCTCCTGGTACACCCCTCCATCCCCACCACAATCCTGAGTTGGATTGGGAGAAAATGAACTGATTAAGTTTATAGCCAGCTAAATCCTTAATTTCAGCAGGAATATGATAACAAGATATGTTTAATTTTATTCCGACGATATGACTCAGTGTTACGACCTAACTCTGGCTGACTTTATGACCTTTTGTGTTTAAAGCTGATCATCTAAAGATTGAAAAATCACCTTTTATTTCTTTTATTTAATTTCCCTTAGTGGATCAATAAAGTATGTTCTATTCTATTTTATTTATTGAGTAACGGGAAGAGATCTTTTAGAATATGTTTACAAAGAGCTCATACAGACAGACAGGGTGGGAAATGTGTTAAAAGATAAAGATTAACGCATTAGCATCAGCATTAGCATCTGTCTGCGCAACACAGTGCAGACCGATATCAGCACAAAGATCTCAATATAATTTGAAAACAATATGGGAGATAATAATGTAAATGTTTGACATGGGACAACAAAGATTTAGCTGATCTGTGTCAGGCAGAATATTGTCTCTGACGCACGTGCACTAATCTGATTTGATATCTGCATAACATTAGATGTCAGCAATGAGCTCTGTCAGCTTTGTAAATATAACTTTTATTTTGTTGTCTCTCTCCCTCTCTCTCTCCCGCTCCCTCCCAGGTACCCACAGAGGCTGGGCTGCTGTACAGATGCGCCTCCTGCATGAACTGGTTTACGCCTCCCGTCGCATGGGCAACCCGGCCCTGTCTGTGCGCCACCTGTCCTTCCTGCTGCAGACCATGCTGGATTTCCTGTCTGATCAAGGTCAGCTCACAATAAACAGTCAGGAGGAAACGTGAATATAAGCAGAATACACTAGCGTTTCATTGCAGAATTGAAAACCTGTGTGGTGTTTTCAGCTTCATCCCCTGCCTTAAAAAAATAAAATAAAATAAAAAATTAAATTAAATCTAGACATAGCCAACCTGTCCCCGGGTGATTGCAGCATTAAACCACGAGTTTTAATAGTATGCGATACACAACAAAGCCAGCTTTTTCCTGGCGTGAGTGCAACATTGTGCTCTGACCAGAAATCCTGCTGCAGCAGCCAGGAGATAGGGTTTTTACTGAAGCTGTGCAAGCCAGACGCTTCACTGGCCACACAAAAGAGGCCAGCGTAATCCCTGGTTGGCTACTATGAGAACTGATGGTGGGAGGGAGAATAAGGGAGATGAGGTGGGAACAAGATGAAGCAAGCTCGCAGTATAAAATATTAAATATTAGCAAAGGGACTTCTGCAGCTCTGCTGAGGGTGCTGCTAGGACAAGCTGTCTTAGAAACAGCTCTGCTGGAAAAAAAAAAAAAGTCTGTCTACAGCTTTACACACATCACAGGGCAGAAAAGCCATGTGATGTAATTACTACTTTGTTGTTGAATCACAAGAAGTGAGCGAGTATTTTCTCCCTGAAGAAAGTGACCTTGTAAGCTGAGTTCTTCAGCAGTGCTTTCTGCTGCACTAAAATACCATTTCATATTTACTTTGTAACTTTTTGGGCTCAGAGCGCTGTCGGGTGGAGTTTTGGTGCCCTCCCTTTGATTGCCTTTACTCCTGTCTGCAGTGTGATATTAAAAATGCCAGAAAGAAGCTAGGTCTTATGAAATGCGTCCCTTTTGATGTGTGCATCTATGTCATAATAGAACCAGACTGAAAAGGACAGCAGTTTCCAATGTTCTCACTCCATGTTGGGCGCATCATCATCAGCGTCACTAAACCGTACTTTTAAATGTATTGAAACTGGACAGAGTGATAAATTAAACTAATTAGATTTATTTGAAGTTATAAAAGCAACAAAAGCATCTGTGTCTCGTGTCCAAACTTCTATAACAGCCAGTACAAAGCTCGACTTTTCAGTATCGTGATTTCTTTCTTCTGTTGACGTGTCTTCTCATGACAAACATGTTGGCATATGTATCAAGAAAGACATGGCACCCATTTCACACATCCCGCCTTTACAAGGACAATCAATACCAAGTGTGAAGCATCCAGCTCTGTACTATGGAGCTGGCGTTGCCCTTAACTGCTATTGTGTATGCTGACTGCTTTATGTATTTATTTATTTATTTATTGGATGGGAAGCGTTGACAGTTTAATAAGTGTTAAAAGTGTCTCTCCCTTTTGAAATGAAGTGAAAACTTGTTCTCCTGTGTTTGACTGATTCAGCTGTTTAGCTAGCAGAGCTGCTGATGCTTTAGCATTTTTTTGTTTTTTTTTGCTACAGCATTTAAAAAAACTGAGCCAAAGTGGAAAAGTTTTCACTGGTCAGAAAAAACTTGTTATTTGTGCTCACTTAAACAAAAAAAACCCTCAAAACGTGTATATGTACAGTATTGTGAAAGGTCCCAGTTCCCAAATGTCACTTCTTTGTTGTCTGTTTGTAATTTGCAGTCAAGACGTCTTTTTTTAAGACCAACCGTGTAGGTCAGAGGATACTATTATTATCACTGAGTTCACGTACTTTTTTTTTTCTTTCTTTTGATTAATTAAGAAGTTTAAATATGGGCATACACTTGTATTTCCATTGTGTGCCTTTGCTGAGTTGTATTTGTTCCATATGTCACCTTGGCTTTGGAGGATTGGACTCTGATATTATCTGTTAACCATCAGCTTTAATGGTTGTAGTGTAGTTAATCTTAAAATAGTGGACTTATGTATGCACATTGGCTTATTATGGATGTGTAACAGTAAAGTGCTGTTACATGTGGTGGTTTTCCTGATGGATAGAAATGGCTACAGGAAGTCCTGGTGACCTAGAATGAGACAGTTACCATGATATAAACTGGGGACGAACAGCATTTTCAGGACGTTGAGTCAAACAATAACATGCTTGTAGGTTACAGCATGTGACGACCATTTTCAAGAGGTTTCCTGGTGGAAGACTGATTCATGAAGGCTTGCAAATAATTGTTGTCTGATTTAGAAATACAGGCATTTTGCATTCAATTTGCAGTATGGTACTTAATTACTCCCAGGAAAAAGTAATTTGTTAATACTTAATTTTCATGTTACTCTGTAAAATAATCTGAAATGCATTGCATCATAATTGCCTTTTAAGAATATAGACCTGAGGCTACAGTCCCACACACCAACAGAAATCCCTATCCTAATGAGGATACGCATATGATCTTTCTCTTAGTATTACACAAAGCCTCTCTTAGTAGAACACAAAGCTGATAGCACAAAGCAAAGATTAAAACAAGTGTAAACAGAGTTTAAAGTGATCGCCATGGTGATTCTCCTTTAGAAACACGAACAGTTAGAAAAGGAAGCTGCAGCCCGCCTGCTCGTGTGCTTGTTACCTGCTGACGTTCGAGGTTTGGCTCCTGGGCTGGTGTTGGCATTCACGCAGCTTTAACATCACTCTGGGTTCTTGGCTAGCTTAGCGTTAGCATGCTGTCTGTGCAGGTGCTTGTAAAGAGCAGAAGTTCTGGTAGCAGCATAATGCACACAGTGATCAATCTTTACTTTACCATCGCACTCACGTCCTTTTGTACAATAAAAGTAAAAGTAATGGAGGAATGCATATCTCAGTGTGTTTAATACAGCAGCATTTGACTGACCTGTTTGGTTATAAAATGTCAACATACAGCTGCACAACATCCACTATTTACAAAGAAAAGATGTTTCTTAAACATAAGCAACACATTTATGCCATTTACATATATACTTTATAAATAGTATATATTTATAAAGTTATATAGTAAATAATTCCAGAGAAATTGT
>VURO01035519.1:72298-86511 GCA_015108175.1 Pelvicachromis taeniatus | reverse complement strand
ACGCCTAGAAATTCTGTCCATAAAAATTACGAACAGAATCGGTGACAAAGGGCAGCCCTGGCGGAGCCCATTACCCACCTGGAACGAATTCGACTTATTGCCGGCTATGCGGACCAAGCTCTTGCAACGGTTGTACAAGGATCGAATGGCCCGTAGCAACGGGCCAGACACCCCGTACTCCCGGAGCACCCCCCACAGGACACCTCTAGGGACACGGTCGAATGCCTTCTCCAAGTCCACAAAGCACATGTAGACATGTAGACTGGTTGGGCAAACTCCCATGCACCCTCAAGTATCCTAGAGGATAAAGAGCTGGTCCACTGTTCCACGGCCGGGACGAAAACCGCATTGTTCCTCCTGTATCCGAGGTTCGACTAACAGACGAACTCTCCTTTCAAGCACCCTGGCATAGACCTTCCCAGGGAGGCTTAGTAGTGTGATTCCCCTGTAGTTGGAACACACCCTCCGGTCCCCCTTCTTAAAGATGGGAACCACCACCCCGGTCTGCCAATCCAGAGGTACTGCCCCTGATCTCCACGCAACATTGTATCCCCTCCGTGGATCGCTACCTTATTGTGGTGGAGGGGTTTGTGTGTCCCAGGGATCCCAGGGGCTATGTTGTCGGGGGGCTATTTGCCCCCTGGTAGGGTCTCCCATGGCAAATTGGTCCTGGGTGAGGGACCAGACAAAGAGCGATCCAAAAGACCCCTATGAGAGAGCCAACAAGGGAACAGTTTACCCTGCCCGGGATAGGGTTACCGGGGCCCCGCCCTGGAGCCAGGCCCGGGGAGGGTGCCCGAGGGCGAGCGTCTGGTGGCCGGGCCTTAGTCCATGCCCGAAAAAGGGACATGGGCCCATCTTCCTGCAGGCCCACCACCAGCAGGAGGCGCCGTAGGGGTCGGGTGCATTGTGCAATTAGTGGACTCCCCTTAAGATAATAGAAAACGCTGATATCAGTCATGCAGTACCTCTATGATGTAGTCCTTGCCATCTTTACCATGTAGAGCCTCCACAGCACAGATGTCCAAGCCTCCAAAGATATCGGAACAAGAATCCACCCACATTCTGTACCTGCAGTGACACATTAATCAGACCTATTATAGTACCGTGAGATACAATTTGATTTACAATTTGATTTCATTTTCAACTTTGTGCTCTTACTTGTCTGACATGGCCACCTGCTCAAGCATAGATGAACCAGTATTGGTTTTCCAGTTGCCAGAAATTGAGGTTCGCCTGTTAATTAAAATAAAGACTTAACTCCACTAACCATTTTCACTGTTTTTATTTTCTTGCATGAACCTGAAGTTTCACTCACATATAAGCCTTGTAATTGTTGCCAATTTTCTGAATGCGCACATCATACTTTGCATCAATAAATGGCTCAGATGTGGCGTAGGTCTTGGTCAGTGCCACAACACTAGCGATATCTTGAAAATCATACTGATTGTCCACTTTTACCTAGAGCAGCAGGAGTGAAAATATGAATATACTGACACCAGCTGGTTTTCACGAGAAGCTGAGAAAATACATAAGAACTCCAGCTTTACCTTTCCCATCCCTGAGTGAGCATGGCCCATCTTTACCACTACGGGAAATCGAGGGGAGGTAATCTGCAAAAAGAACATTAAAATATGCTCAGATTTATTATAAATGAACTTTCTCATAGTGTTCCAGTGATTAGAACACCAATTATTAAATCAGTTCTGATCAGGACAAATATTATGATTGATACTGATGGCCTGAAAGCCAGCTCAGTACTGTCAGGCTGTGACAGCAGGGATGGATTAAACTGCTCGGCACCAACCTGTCTCAGTTTAACTGTGGCAACACTGACTTGGCACTCCAGAAATCAAACACTCACCCTCTACCAGTTACGGAAAAAAAAGTCGATGCTTAGAAACTGTGAGTGCTCTCAGCTGCTACATAAGATTGAATATTGACATGGAGGTAAATTACACCCCTGACATGTGACCCGTGCAGAAGTTGTGCATGTGTGTGTTTCCTTGTTATTTGAAGAGAGCAATGAAAGCAAATGAAAAGGAAGAGGAGAAGGAGAAGGACATAGGGCAAACGCTCACCATTTCCTTGTGGTTTGGATAGTAAACCTGCTCAATCAGTGGGAACTCCTCTGAGCCCAGCTGCTTGTGGAGTCTAGACATCTGTGCAAACTGAAACGTACAGAAAGATGCTGCTGAATAGTACGTCTGTGTCACTCAACTAAGTGTGTGCTGGCTTTAAATGAATGCCTTAATTAAATGCTACTCACCACCCACGGTTTGTCGCAGAAATTGTAGACCGAGTGCAAAGAGTTTACACTTGGCAGTCCAGCGTACTGCAATCCAATCACTATGTTACGATGGTCACCATTCTTGTCCATGCTGAACGCATGCTGTCTGATCAGCACAAAGTCTGGCTTAAAGGATCTGGTTTGGGGGACATGAGCAAAATATTTAAGAGCACTACAAAAACAACAAATCAGTTTGGTGATTAACTGCTTTCGGGGCGCAGTGAACGTTTCAGCAGAAACTTGTATTTTTTTACCAGCGCTGGAATTTTTTCAAAAAAACGAAACATTTTGCAGAGAACTTACTTTGTAACTTTATGGCCGCTCCTAATCGCATCAATGTTCACATTGTAGGTGCCTGTGGCATTGGCCACCAGGTTGATCTCAGAGAACTCTGCCTGAAAGGACAGTATCAAGGTCAAACCCTAATAAACACTTCAGAAATCACAGGGGTGATGATTGGAGCCGGTGGTCAAGCAGAACAAGACACAATTATGAAATATCAGGCTCTGTGTGAAATGAACTCTTCCTGTTTTGAGGCCACACGAGAAAGTAATGTCGGTCCAGAATGAGGTAGACTGACTAAAATAGGAGGAGAAGAAAACGCCTTAGGCAAAGAAGACTTTAAAATGTTTATGGGCTTCTCTTCAGTTAAAATGCCGCTTAGTGGGTTACATCATAAAAGACCACTGAGTGAAACTGTAGTAATAAATATAAGGCTGCACATTTCTCCTCATAAATTCACCAAATAGATTATTGGTCGGTTATTGGGCTAGACAATCTACAAGTCTGCATCACACCCAGGATGACTTTTTAACAGCAGATAAAATATGTTTCTATTCATCAGATATCAAGACAGAGGACGCGGAATATTGCAGTGTCTGTTTCTTTTAACTGGTCCATTTGACTTTATTCTGCAGTCCCTAGAATTTTGTAACCATGAACACTTAACAGGGAACTAAAGTAAAACTTACCTGTTCGACCTTGATGTCAAATTCCCCATGGACCTTTCTTCCTCTGAAGACCTTCACCCTGAATTTTAAACAAGAAGTTAAATTGTTGCATCAAAAAAAAAAAAAAGGATCTATGTATGTGATATTACATTTTTCCCTTTCTATATTTAAAATTTACCCGTATTTTGGTACATTTTGAAATTGAGAGAATATATATATAAATATGCATATATTGTTTATTGTAAATGTCAACCCTGCTTCCAAACTGGCAAATTTCTTATTTTGTTATCACTTTTGCATAATGAGCGCGGAGAAGAAGCTCGACTGTCTGCTGAAATCATTTTTCTTGTGCACTTACAACCGCTTCGTTTGACAAATAGGTAATCTCCATGGCACCCATAACGCGCACCTACACATAGTCCACTTGCGTAATTTCAGATTACCAGCAGAATGCAACACGAATCGATAAGAAGAAGAAAGAACATGATGATGATCGTCAAATGAAAATGGCTTCTCTTCCTTCGGTCTGTTGCGCCTTTGCTATGGCACAGTGTCGGCGCACAAAATATCCCACCGGTGGTTTCACGTGATGGAAGGATACCTCTCAACACCGGATGATGAATCATATGACCTTCTAACTGTTAGGCCACTGCAACCCACGGTCTGGCACACTTTTGCTGTCTAGACGAGGCAGCTCGCTGCCAATGCGCACAGCTCTTACCAGTCGGTCTGCTGGTCGTCGATGACCAGAAGGATCTTGGCGCTACTGGAGACACCTGCCCGGTCCGCTGCCTCCGATAAGGTCGCAGCCGCAGCAGCTGTGGTCTGTTTGACGGCGTTGGAAATGGATGAGAAGAAGCCTCCACCTCCACCTCCAGACTGCTGCTGTTGCTGCGACTGCGGCTGCGGCTGCTGCTGACTAGTGGACTGGCGCCTCTCTGTCGGCCCGGGCGACACTGCGGGGCTCTGCTGCGGCGGATCGGGGCGTTGGAGGTCGGTCATGTAGCCATTAGGTAGGTTGGACATAAAATTGCTGTCCGAGAGTCGTCGACGCAGGTAGTTCATAGTGGAGAATTTTTGAAATGAGGGAGGAGGAGGATGGGGGGTCCAAATGCACTGAATGCGACTTACAACTCGGTGTTCAGTGGGGGAAATGAATGACTAGGCTACTTTCCCACGTGCAGGAACAGGACTCGATGCTACCTGCAGAGAAAACATGTCCCGTGTTAATATAGCAGAAGAAGCTCAAATATCTGAACACAACAGTGGCGATGAATCGTGACTGTGTAGCTTAAAGAATTTGCAAAGATGAAGGAACACATCAGCCCTCCTTCACCTTGGCAAATTGTGCAAGCCAATTATCAGTCTCCGTGTAAGGCCTGACTCAAATAAAATAATGATTTATTGACATTTTTAAACATATATCCTGTTTCCAGAAAGCCACCTTGCACTTCAGCAGCCTGTAGTAACGGCCACAAGCGGGCATGATGAAGCCTACCTGGGAGTGTATCCAAACTGGTCTGCCCCGAGGATGACTTGATGATTCCTCGTTATTAGCTCCTGTCTGTCACAGAAAAGCTCGCATACGGATGATTCTCATATCCTCCGTGCAGGCAGGTCGGGCACCAGGTTTGAAATAAATAAAGCTACAGCCCTTCCTGCATCACCGCCGTCCTTCTCTTCAAGCCCCAGTTTTTTCCGTCTGCCCTGCGTCACTCCCAGTCATCCTGAGGGAGAGAGGAGCTGCGCGGTCGTCAAGTTGCAGCAGGGTGACATGGACACTTCCGGTGGCTCTTTGGGGGGAAAGAAAGAAAGAAAGATCTATGCATATCTAGAGGTGCATATGCATAGTGGTTTTTATTGGGAGTTTGGACATAATTAAACTAAAGAAGTGAAAATAACAGCCACTGCTAAAAACCACACAAATGCCGAGCTGTTGTTTTGTTAGCGTTGTTGAACTTCCGGCATAGTTCTCGTCAGTATTCTTGTAACTTGACACGCTCCATGATGGGGGTATCAGGGTGGTGCTGATGAGAGCGGAGCAGCAGGGGCGTCGCTCACTGTTGGACATGATCCTACTGTTGGCTGCAATACTTCTGGGTGTTGATATCATTCGGGCATCCTGCTGGCTCCAATAAAGCAGCACTGGCACACCCACTGCTTGGAAGTCAGACCTGCTGAAACGGAGTGTTACTTTTGATTTTCAACTGAGTCCATAAAGACAGTGAGGGATGCGCCGTCTGTTAGTGTTACTCGGAGCCCACCCCCTGGGAGCCATGAGATGCTCTATGGAAACTGCACCGTATGGCGGAAACTACAGCGGATAGAGGCCTAGTGCCGGGTGCATTTCTTATCTAAATCATTAATGCCTTTTAGAGATAATATCTTGCTTGTAAAACGATTCAAAATATCGTTATTTAGCTCCGCTCTTCAGAGTTGGGAGTAGTGAACTGTCTATTAATGAATCAGTAGTTTACATTTACTTTTCAGTGGATGGTTTTTAGTTTAATAATTAGTGAGATTTGTATAGTAGTTATATGTACACTGAAAGGCAGGTACCAGATAGTTTTCTTTTGCAGTTGTTTTCAGGTACTTTTACTCAACACTTGCCATTATTGAGTACTTTTGCTGTAGGTTATCCGGTCTTTGCCAAACTATACTTTTAAAAATAGTATTGCTGACACTGTTACAGTGAAGGTCCTCTTCATTAGTGAATGTGTGTGAAAATAATTATTTGAACTTATACCCGATGTAATGAGGCTACTTTCTAACTTAATGAATACCCTACCTTTATGTTTTTCTCTACAAATGTGTTTATGCCAAAAGAGAGAATATGGTGTGAAGTGTGACCTTAAAAAATCTGATGGAAACTGACCAAACAGGGGACAAAAAGAAGAGGCGACAGGCCTAAACTATAATATGCAGCAGATAGGCATGTAAAGGTCATGTCCTTAAGTACTTTTCCTTTAAAACCCAGCAAAGACCTGGCGCAGGTCCTGATACATGCATCTGGAACTTCAGCTGACCCTTCTGCTTTTTGCTGAAGCCTCATCAGAAATGGCTTCTCGGGTGGCTGTCAAGAAGCCGTTTATAAGGAAGAGAAACACGGTAAAATGCTGCAGTACACCAAACTACACAAGAAGTGGACTGAAAATCAACAGGTCATACTTGGAACATCAACATGTTCAGAGGAGGTCAGGAGAGAGGTACAATAGCGAGCCATTTGTAAAACACAGTGGAGGCTCTGCTGTGGTCTGAAGCAGCCAGGTGTTTGAGATCTTGTCAAAATTAAAGAAATTATGAACACAGAAATATACAGCGAGATTTGCATTCACTGTCTGGAAAGTATCTGATTGGCAGCAGCTTCATTTGTCAGCATGACTGTGATCTTACTGCACCTATTTCTTGTTTCACTAGCAAAATACAAAGAAATGAGGTAGTGTACCTCTTGAGCAATTACTGATTCTGATGTGCAAGCATTACATTACCCCAGTGACTGCATGTTATCTGCTGGTTAATAGTGTGGAGCCCTCCATCCTGTTTATAGAAGCAAAACTAGTAACAGTAGAATATTTAATGTCTGTTTAGTATCAAATTAAACCCAGATTCTTAGTGGCTGTACTGAAATTGTAGAGCAAGTTTTTGTTAGTACAGCAAACCAAAATGTCTTTTTTGCCAGGGATGCACAGAGTTGTCTGTAGACAGTCTTTGCAAAACTAGAACTTCTACAACTTGCCTGGCCACTTACAGATTTATAACCAAATTCATTTCATTTTTCAAACGTGACCGTGCTATTGCTTTGTACGACATAAGAGGGCACTGTTGAGCTTAAATTAAGCCTAATGCACGTACGAATTGTGGGCCTTTTAAAAGAGTAGCTCTTTATCACATTAAACAACATTCACCAACCAGTTAGGGTAACACTCGCAAGTAGAAATCGCCGACCTGCATATCAGAAAAATGCAGGCACCACAGAATAGTATTTCTAATTTAGTTTTACACATACACCTTAAAACAAGAACATTAATAAGGAGTTTGATTTCCTTTCCATTAGTACTAATGTCACGCATCTAAGTGAGCGGCCTCCGAGGCCTTCTACATGTCGTCAGACTCGCATTACACTCTCAGAAGATTTTTTTTTTTTCTCATGGCAGCACCAGCATTTTCAGGACTTAGGGAGTCTTTGTTTGGCCACCAACAAAAGCCCTCGGATTACTGGTGAGGCAGGCTCAGAGTACAGCTGCATGCGTGTATGGGCAGGTCAGAGGAATGACTGGAGCTCCGGTGGGCTAAGCACTTGGAAAAATGCAGTTTGGTGAGATTGCAGATTAGGAGGGAGGTGGGAGGGGGACAGGTGTTGATTCCGTGTATGGGGAAACCCGCAGGCACACTCTACAAGGAACTGAAAGAAAATAATAGATGACGGTTTGTTTTTTGTTTGTCTTTTCAGGATGGAACTTCTTGTATAACAGAAAGTGTCGAGTAAAGCAAACAGGTCTCTAATGAGAGTAAAGTCTGGTATACTGTGACATTTAGCGCCTTTTTTTTTCTATTTCAGCGATGGGCCTAACTATAGGAACGTTCCCTACTGTACAGTAATAATAATAAGTGAACCGAGGCTTTTCATTGGCCCGGCCAGCAGCCAATGGAAAGGCAGGAAATGAGTCACAGGTCTGTCCGCGCTCACCTGATACTTTACCTGACGGCGCTCAGACCCAGCGTCTCATTACCTTTCCAATACAGTCTATAACTGAGGCTCATTGTGTCCTGTAAAGTCCAGCAGTCAAGGTGTTCCTATTTGGGCTCAGCAACACAAAGATAAGGAGCAATGGCTGTGGCTAACTTCCAATACATAACTCGGATGAGCAGTGGCTTCAAGGTCTACATTTTAGAAGGTAAGCTCGATTTGCGCCTTTTAAAATGTTTTACTCAGGTTTCTTGATGACAGTGGACACCTGGATCTGTGAAATTAAATCTCTGCCGTGGTTGTATCGTATCATTTACTTATGTGTATTTAATGTGTATTTTTCAATATTATATGAGCTATATACAACAACTGTGTTAATTGAGTGGCATTTAGTCTGTCTGTGATGTTTAGGTGCAGTCAGGCAGAAAGAATCAGATATGGTGACAATCAAATGACAGCTATAAGTAAACAACCAATTATATGTACATCTAGAACCACGTTTGACTTTTTCACTTAATATATTTTCAGGTTATTATATGTTTAATACATTGAATCTTACGTACAGAATATGGGACTCCTCTGTAAATACTCACCTGAGGCTTGAACTGAGATTTTCTAAACCGTGCGCTTCTGTTGGGTAACAATAAAATCAGATTTAAATGCAGTGAACCAAAAGGTCAGGAAGCGTTTTCCCTCTGCTAATAAGGAAGAAATAATCATGCCCGAGGCATTAGAAAATCAGCATAGGTGTGGTTATACCTACCCCCCTCCACAAAGGCACTCTGTGTGAAGGAATCGCTCACATGTGCTATTGGAGAGTTTAGATGTTAGGAAATGTGAACTGGAGTGAGCAGTGTGGGCGTGAAGGCTGTTTTGTTTTTCTCTACGAATGCAAAACCGATTTAAACAGACTGTCTCAATTCAGTGTGGCACCACAGCCCATTGTTTCTTTAATTACATCCAGTGGCTGATTTGAATGCAATTTAGCACATCTGCCACCCCGTGAGTGTGGATTTCCATGTGTAAACTGAATATACAGTGCAATTGTGCTGCCATTACATTTTCAAACAGTGCTTGTGTTTTGGCTGCATGCATTACACATCAGCCGAGGGGAAGTGACTGCAGGCTGATTTGGCAAAATATACGTCCCCCCTTGTGGCTTTGGTTGACATTTGATGGGTGATAAACCTGCAAAAGACTGAGACATCCAGCCCTTTTAGTGCGTCTATCCTGTACTGTAGACGTGCTTTAAACTCCTCTGATTGAACAAGCCACTGACATCAGCAGCTGCCTGTCGATGTGTTTCGACTTGTGTAATTGCAAAGATCCAGGACGTGTACGTGTTTCGCCTTGATGGCCTTTTCACAGATGGTTGCCGCCCTAATCGGGGTCCTCAGACACGGAGAGCAGTTTGATGTTTTTGCACTCCATCCAAACAGGGGGAGAAAAAAAAAGTTGTTGGGGCCCTTTTGCGTGTGACTGGGCTGAATGCCAATATGCAGAAAAACAACATTTACCGTTAGCATTGAATCAGCTGTGAAGTGTTGTAACCTTCACTGATCAGGTAAATCGAGTTCTACAGCTTAACGGAGTTTACGATTAACGGTGACAAAAAAAAAAAAACGCTTTCCCACGAAAAGCAGTCGTGCAAGTTGATGTCATGGATCAAAACAAGCAGTTAGTCATCACTGACTGTTTCACATCATTGCCAGTTGGGTACAGTCACAAGTGTCACGATATACGGTCATTGATCTGACGTAGGATTGGCGTTGGCAAACGGACCGCGGGAACCTCTGATAGGGTGGTGTTTCTTTGAAAGCCTACGTGCTTCTTCTAATCCCGCATTTTAATTTTGTTTTGCAGGTCAGCCTCATCTCAGAAGCGAAGACAGATACAGACATATGACACACGACCGGGCTCGAACCCAAACGGTGTATCCAATCAAACGCAAGCGCAGCCACGAGAGAGGTCTGACTTTGGAGGAAAGGTTGGTTGAGCTGTTTAACTTTCCTAGGAACACTTTATTTTTATAGACTCAACTTATTAAATGCAAATTCTGTCAAAAAAGACAACGAGTGTCTGAAACTCTTTCAAATAATTGTTTCAGACGAGAGCGAGCGATGAGCCGAAGCAGGCTGGTCCAGAGAACAGCCCCAGCAGTGTACAGCAGCCAGCAGAGTCCAACACAAGCCCTGAGTCCAACACCCAGCCCCACCAGCCCTCTGCCCACCCATGTGTACTACACACCAGTCATGGATGAACCTCTTGCCCTCATCAAGAAACCCAGAAAAGAAACTGAAAGCACAGAGGAAAAGACTAAAGGCACATCTTCCAGTCAAATCCAGGTAATTCAGCACAGCCAGTCTACAGAACAATACAGGGTATTTAGGGGCTCATAACTTGTGGCCGTACTGTTTGCCCCACCATATAGTCTCAGCATAGCTTCACTCCACCAACCACAGGGGTCCATTATCTGTAATCAGTGAATCCAGCTGCACAAGCATTCTGCTTCTAAGAGCGTCTGCAGGCCTAAGCTTGCCTGAGCTATGCAATCCAGCCGGATTCGGGAAGAAAATGTGAGCAATGGAGGGAGGAATGCCATCAACAAGACCAAACAGACTGCTTTCTTCCTGACCTGTTTATGCCACCACACTGGGAGGGAGCTGACTTTCACGCGCAAACCCAACCAGTTTAATCGGTTTTCAGATCGTGATGTTTTCAATTTAAACTGTTGCAGTTGAAGAGCGAGTGTACAGTCAGGTTTAGCCAAAGTCAAAACAACAACACAAAGTTTGTGGAATGAAACGAAAGCTTAAAAACAGGTTTGCAACCTGTGCTTTAAGTCTAATTACTTTTAGTCTAATTATTGACCCATTTCTTTATCTTTTTTCCCCCAGATACGTCCCTCTGTGATCACTTGCGCCTCCTCGTTACGAAACCCCTCTTCAAGATCTGTGGGCCACTCATCAGGTCAGTCTCACACTCTCTTGGAATGAGCTCATTTACCAGAAAGTCACTCCCTAGTCATCACATGTGCATCACAGCTCAGCCATACCACGCACTTTTACTGACTCACTTAGGTGTGTATGTAAAGGTTTGTAATTCGTCTTCTATATTATATCTATAGTGGTTCCCAAAGACAACTATGACCACGTCCTCGAGGAGCATTTCAAGAGGAGCTTGGGTGTTCACTACCAGAAAGCTCAGTCCCGGCAGCTTTCCATCAGCGTGTCCGTCGACGACCACTTTGCCAAGGCTTTGGGAGACAAGTGGTTACAGATTAAATCCAAGTCTTCCTCCTGTTCTTCCACACCTCCCAGCAGTCCAAGTGTCACTCACTCCCCCACCTACAGCCACAGCCCAAATCTGTCCCGCAAAGAGTCCACAAGCAGCTCAGTGCTAACGTCCAGCCACTGGTCTGTCAATTAAAGTAGAAATGGCATCTGATCCTGGTGGAAACTGGACTCTTTGAGACTTTTAACATTTCACTGCCACTCTGCGGACAGCTCTGCTGTCTGTCTGGCTACAAATGCCAGTGCAGGAGTTGACAGAGCGAGCTTACAGATGCGGGAGTGCTGTCAATTTGGATCTCCGTGTCTACGAGCTTAATGCAGCAACACAAACAAATGTAGCATTATTTGGGACATTGACATGTTTTGTTACATTTCTATCCTCCGCTTACTTGATAGCATTTGAAAAGCTGAGCTAATGTAGATGGTGATGTGGGATGTTTGGGGGGAAAAAATCCTTTACATTTCTTTTTGTAAATGTGTCATTTCTCTAAAGCAGTGTGAATGCCAGTTTCACTGTATTATATTTATAATCTGATACCCCTGGGTGCCTAGCAGTCTAAGTGACTAGCCTATCTGCTGTAAAATGTGCTTTTAAACTGTACACAAACCAGACGATTAAAAAGACCTAAAATACAAATATATCATTTTTGTGTGTTTGTTCCCTGAAAGTGAATGGTCCCAACAACAAATGTCTCCAGAAAATGGGATGTTGAAATGAAAATGTTGTAAAATGAAACAACTCTCCTTTCAAACTAAGGGGACATGAATCCAAGGACACCTTGTAAAGATAGGGCAGGGTGGCATACCAGACAACCTAATTTCAGTAGTGAGTCAATGTGTGTCTAGAACACATCCGGCACTGCGTTTTACACTAGGGGTTGATGCCACACACACACACAGGAGTGGAAATTAAATGGATGTACGAGCGACTCATTCTGTACTTTTTCCTGTAAGTTCTAGAGAATGTAGGGAGCAAGTTCCAGCAGGTACAAAGCCTTGTGCTTTGACATTCCTGTCTCCTGAGAAAATGACTGTGTAAGATCCTACAGATCCTGTTTGGCAAGGGATAGGAGGGAGGGAAGAGTGGAAGAAAGGGTTGGGCTAACATAGGCCTGAGCATGAGAACCAGCCGCACTCTTCAGTTACTGATTTGCATGTCCTATCTTGCCTCATTTTAAATGTTAAAGGAAACATAACAAAAAAAAATAAATACAGTGTTTGACTAGCTGAAAAGAAGTAGGGATTAACCCGACTGTCATGAAAAGCTGAACATATAGGGAAGAAAGCTTTAAATCAGGGGTAAGTTCAAAGAGCAAACTGAAAATCCTCCTACTTTAAAACAACTAAAGCTAAGTATTAAACGTTGGCTTGCCTCACTTATGTGGCTTTAGTTTAAAGACCTGCGCAAAAACTTGAAATCCACCAAACGATGACGTGAAGTTTGCACCCAACAGACTGTGGAGGGAGTGCACGCATACAGCGGCAAACAGTGACCAAACTGCTGATTATTAATTTTCCTCCTTAAGACACAAACTGGTATTTCCACTCATCAGCCCGCGAAACCTGAACACGGACAGGAATGCCACCTAGAGGCCCTCAGGTTACCCATAGACAGCCGACTTTGTCAATGACTAATAGTCTCTTGTTGCATGATGGAGGAGTCAAAAAGGTAAAAGCAGAGCTCTGTGGGTAAAGCTTTTGTTGGGGAACCTTAGGAAATTTAAGGAAGAGGACAATGCTTTGCCCAGTTTATCACTAGGACGCGACTGAACATCCCTCCTCATTAATAATCCGCTTCACATGTGTTCTGATGTGCTCTGACAATGCAGTGTGAGTGAGTGTGTGTGTTTACTTTTCATTGAATGTTTTACACTGTAGGAGGAAGTAAAGTAATCTAAAAGAAAAATAAAATTGGGTGCGATATTCACTGCGATATGAATCTGTGAGTGGGCCACATTAGTTAATATTATTGTACCAGATAAAGTCACACACTGGTTTACACATACACCCCATTTAACCAGGGTAAAATATTAACATGCCTCATCTATCAACCACCGCAGTTCAGCACAGCTAAGCTGAAAGTGGCTCACAGATATAAATTATATAGATCAACCTGCCATGAGAATGTCAAGAGAAGGGCTTCTCATGCTGCCGCAAAACAAAATGCACATTGTTGTGTGAGGCAACAAGGGAAGGTAATTACAATCCCGAATACCTCAAACATGACAGAAAACACCATTTAACTCGTGGCAATAGTAATTAAGTATGCCTCACTATACAGCAGATTGGCTAACCTTTCTGGGAAAGTTCCTTAATTTCTCTGGTTTGTCAAAAGTTAGGTCTCTGTCAACAAATTGAGAGTCTTTTTCTAAACAGTTACAATTCTAAGCACTAATCTCATGAGAAGATGATTGCCTGGAAAGATTGTGTCTCTGTGCTGTGGCTTTGGGATAGGTTCATTTTTCAGAGTTTGTCTTCAAGCTATGTATTTAAATGACAAAAAGATAGTTATCTCGGATAATTGTTTAAATACAGATCATTTGGATTGCTCACAATCCCTGACTGGCAGCATCATTCACAGCTGCAAGTGAATATGATATGAAAGAAGCCCTTTAACGCAGCTCTGTGCTCATCCCCAGTTTTTCTGGAATTGCTGTTTATTAGGCGCATTACACGTGATCTAACCTTTAATATTTTGGTAGACAATAAACCTCTGTATACATCAAAATTTAATGAATAAAAGGAATGAATAAACATTAATGAAATGTTAAGTATAAGACATGAAAGGCACAATCAGTGGTGTGTTAGTGAAGGGATATAACAAGTAAATATGATTAGAAAACCTTGCAAATGCTCTTGTTACGAAATATGTCTGCTATTAAAGGAATAATGCAGATGAACACTGCATGGGCTTCACTTACATGTAAAGAAGCCACAGAAACAGTCACAGAAAAATGAATCATCTATGTTGTGGGTGGATAACAGATATTCAT
>VURO01035519.1:60768-72278 GCA_015108175.1 Pelvicachromis taeniatus | reverse complement strand
AAACGACTAAAGAATTTTTTTTTTTTTTTTTGCTTTTGGTAATGTGTGATGACTGTAGGGGTGTGTGTGTGGTTAGGCTAGTGTGGGTCAAATATAATAGTGGAAAATAGTGGAAACGCACACAAACACACACACATATATACAGCTATGCACAGAAGTTTACATATGCTCATCGTGAATGGGTTGAAATAGATACAGGCTCAAATATACACACACACAATATACACAAATGTCCCTCGACCAGATGGTTGTGGTAGCCATCAATCATCTTCTGGCGTGATTCTGGTTGGATATTTGACCACCCTTCTCGGCAGAGTTCATTTAAACGTGTTGGTTTCCTGGCACAGACCCAGCTTTTAAGCACAGTCTTGAGGTCGGGGCTTGGGAAGGCCATTCCAGAAGCTTAAACTTAGCCTGTTTTATCCAGCCGAAAACCAGTTTTGATGTGTGTTTGGGATCATTGTCCTGTTGATCTGTGTCCAACCATCTAGAATGTGTGCAAAGAAGTAGAGGAATTGGGAGGTAGTCCTGCTTCATCATCATCCCACCCACTTTGTGCAATGTACCAGTGGCAGCAAAACAGCCCCAGAGCTTGTATGCTTAATCGTTGGTACAGTGTTCTTAGGTTTGAAAGCCTCACCTTTACTCCTCCAAACATACCTTTTGTCATGTCTCATCTGACCACAAAACTTTTCTCTTGAAGACATTCAGCTTGTCCATGTGGGCAGCTGCAAATTTTAATCAAGCTTAAAAATGCCAGTTTTGGAGCAGCAGCTTCTTTCTTGGTATTTCATTGTTGATGTAAAACCAGTTCGTGGTAGGCTTGACCTTCGGTGGTTCCTGTACATTCTAACCAATTTCCTCTCACCTGAGAGTGAAAGTTTGGGTCTTCTTCCTGACCTTGGCAAAGAGGTGACACACCTGAATAACTTGTTCTCCTGTTCAGTTGTTTGATCTGATGATCTGTGAATCAGCAGTTGTTTAGAAATAACTCCATGAGAGCTTCCCAACTTGTGTAAATCTGCAGTTCTCCTTAGAGCTTCACATGTGCTCCTTGGACTATACCATTGTTCTGAGGATTGGTCAATCCAATGAGTGCTGTCAATCAAATAATTTATGCCAGCAAAAAAAAAAGCTACCAGTTGAAGTCAATCATGGTCACTGATGAGAAGTTAATAGGCCTTGTCAACTTTCAGCACCACTTATTAAAAGAGTTAAGTGAGTGTATGTCTATTTTTGAGCCTGTGTGGATTAGAGTAAACACAACATAAATTCAAACTCTTCCACCCAATTCTTGTTTTTTAAAGTCATTAAAGGTGTATGCTGTACAATCATTCCACACTGGAAAAAGAAAACTTCAAAGAAATTGAATAAAGCCGAAAATTACCATGAAATTCATGCCCATCATGAGTGGATGTAATCTTCTGACCATAGCTGTGTATGATTACTAGGAATGTCTTTCCTTGCGCATGTATATGCCTATTTTTCCACCATCCTTTCATTTCCTGACACTCCTTTTTAGGTAATTTGAACTTCCTGCATCTGTTGGGAAGGCCAAAATATTCCACAAAGCCCAGCACTTGTGTGAACATGTCATAAATTAAATCCCACCAGCACTGAATAAATAAGTGATGAAGAGGAACTGATCAGCAGATTTGGAGGTAGTGTACCATTTCGGAAAAAAACTGTGTTGTGCTGACAGCCTGACACTCTCCTGGAGTTTCTCAGTAAGTGAACTCTTCGTGGATGAATAACCGATTGATGATCAGCAGCGTTTGTGGCTCCTGCTTCACATTAGTTACACTTGCTTCGTGAGCTATAGAGTCTACACTTTGCTAACGCGAATTTACTACTGTTTTTTTTTTCTATTCTTTTTTTTAAGCGAGATGGTATTTGGAAGTAAACTACACACTTCAGCAGTGTTTCCAGTGGCCTCTTTCACCTTGGTGGGTGTAACTTGCTAAATACGACCAGCAGGTGGCACCAAAGTCCCGTTTGTAATATCCTACTCCGTCATTTTAACGTTTTAATGTCCCTGTTCTTAGAAAATGGGTAATATTCGAGGAACACTGCACTGTTTACATCCAAACAGTAGAAGCTTAATCGCCGTAAACTTACTGTCACCAGAAATATTTCACTTACTTTTCTTTTTGAATTAGACTGAAAGATGGGCTATTTCGGCAACACAACAGACATTTGTCTTTCCTCGGCGCTTGGATAAATATAATTTGGAGGATAAGGTTAAGCAATATAATCAGCAGACAACTATAATTACTGCCCCCCCCCATCAACAAGCTCGATAAACATTAGCTCGAGTGCAGCAGCGAGTGTCCCATGACTGCTCTGGAAAGGCGGGTTCTCACTTGAGGCGCAATATATAAACCAACCTCCAAAGAGAACCTCAAACACTGCAGGCCGCTGGACTGGCACCTCCTCTGACATCCTCTCACTTTGCATAACACCTGCCGAGGAAGGCCGATCACCTGACATTGAAGCCCAGAGAGCGCAGGGGACAACACAGCGGACACCTTTGCTTACACATGTAAGTGTCACCTACCTTTAATCTCTACTCATGCTCCCTTGTCTTCCCCCCCTTCTAACTCGGTTTGAATTATGAAAGAGCAGCAGGGAAGATTAACATACCGCTATTTTCTATAGGCCTGAGTGAGTACTTCCAAACTAAGAGCCCAGTTACTCCCAGTCTCTCAAACCTCTTTCTGAGGTTTTAGGTGGGATTTGTTTGTGCAAGTGGGATTTGAAAGGCTGCTGTAATTATGTAAGTCTCCCTCTGTGCCACACGCGTGGATTTACTCTCTTAACCGCCTATTAAACACACTTTACTCGCCAAAGGTTAAAGAAAAGTGAATCAGCTGCTTGTTTTACTGCAGCACCATTTCCAGCTAGTCTTCTGTGAAAACGCTGATTAACACTGAAGGCTCAGTAAAACTGCACAGCTGTGCATTTTTCATATTTGCCATACTTATGTGCTGCTTTCATCCTAATCATGACTTAATGAACTGCTCCAGCAAAACACTGTGTGGAAATGTAGTAGCGGTAGTGCCATGTCCAGCTTTAGTGTGAAGTGTATGAAGTGTTAATATATTGCTGATAACAAAACAAAATAAAAAAAACACTTCCTTTTTTGCCATTAGCTAGTAAATCATGCATACAAGGCAAAGTGGTGTGCACTGTTTGGTTGAGTCACGTACTGCAGTTTGGGCTTGTTAATATGTAACTCATCTGAGCTGTTCCAAGGATTGAAAATTCGGAGTTTCAGCCACTAACATCTGCATTTCTGTGTCTGTTTTTGTGTTATTGCAGTGTGCATCATCAGAGGCTGCCTGTCACAATGGATTTCTCCCCCATCTGTATACCTTCTCATTTTACAATGAAGCCTACAGAGAAACCCTGCATACCTAGCTAGCAATTAATTTAAATCCCCTTCCCATTGGAACGTTTAGATCTGAACTAAAGGGCTCTTCTATTTTTTTTTGTGGTAGTAATTTATTTATAAAAACATATTACCTCATACATTACTGTTAAACCGCAGTAGTATTGGCAGTATAATTGGCGTGGTATAAGAGTGATTGTGACAAGAAATCGAATCAAATCACTTTTATTGTCACGTCAGAATTAAGTTAGATTGTGAGAAGTGATGGATACAACTACATTAGCGACCCTGGCTGCTGCCACCACCGTGGCTCTGGCCTCTCAGTCTGACATGTCAGGCTACCTGTGGCTGCTGGTGCTAGGCTTCATCATCGCATTCATCCTGGCTTTCTCTGTGGGGGCCAATGATGTGGCCAACTCATTCGGTACAGCGGTGGGCTCTGGTGTGGTCACTTTGCGGCAGGCCTGCATCCTGGCCTCCATCTTTGAGACCGTGGGCTCGGTCCTGCTGGGGGCCAAAGTAAGCGAGACCATCCGGCAGGGGATCATTGACGTCCGGATGTACAACGGCTCGGAACACGTCTTGATGGCAGGATCGATAAGTGCTATGTGTGGTGAGTCACCGATAGTGACGACTTGAACGATCGGAACACGTGTGCTGAAGATGTTTGGCCTGGTGTGTTTTCAGTGATTGTGATTGTGCCTCGCTCCTGTTTTGTTCTCCAGGCTCTGCTGTGTGGCAGCTGGCAGCGTCGTTCCTGAAGCTCCCCATTTCTGGAACCCACTGTATTGTTGGAGCAACAATTGGGTTTTCCATGGTAGCCAGAGGTCACCAAGGGGTGAAATGGATGGAACTTCTACGCATTGGT
This sequence comes from Pelvicachromis taeniatus, assembly GCA_015108175.1. NCBI lineage: Eukaryota > Metazoa > Chordata > Actinopteri > Cichliformes > Cichlidae > Pelvicachromis > Pelvicachromis taeniatus. The sequence continues at coordinate 68,019 of VURO01035519.1, read as the reverse complement.
GAATACATGTTGTTGTTTTTACCTCCACCCCATGCTCGATAGATAGAAATATATGCTAAATCTGAAATACAAGTCGAGCTAAAACCACATTTCTTCGAAATGCACTGAAAATGTGCTCTGCTTGTCCACAGTGGCCTCCTGGTTCCTGTCCCCCTTGCTGTCAGGCGTCATGTCAGGAATTCTCTTCTATTTTGTTCGCAAATTCATTCTGAATAAGGTGAAGCTTATTCACTGGGAATAGTTGATCAGTGTCCATTAAATAAGGATTAAAGGATAAAATAAGGATTCACAATACACAACAATACCTTCTGCAGTCTGGAGGGTTTCAACTGAGCAGTCAGAGCTCTCAAAGAGTTCAAATATAAACATAGAGGCACCAACAGCTGGACAGAGAACAGCTTGTTTCTGATCATTTTTGAGTACATGTTGCTACTTTAAACATATAACAGAGACAGTCTGTTTTTTTCACAGACTAATCCTGTACCCAACGGCCTGCGAGCACTACCTGTCTTCTACGCCATCACAATGGGCATCAACCTATTCTCTATCATGTTTACAGGAGCACCATGTGAGTATCACGTCCTCAGACCGCACTGCTTATTTGTTTGATTGTTGCTTAACACGCCACGCTACTGCCACAGCAGTTCAAATCCCGGGAGGAGGATGAGGTGGCGTGTCACACGGGAAAGTTGGGACCCAAAGTAGGTGGCAAATAAAGAGGAAGTAGTTTCACAAAAAAAAAAAAGAAAGAAAGAAAGATCCAGCGACTCTCAAGGAAGCATTTTTTTGAAGATGTGGAATATTCTATATTAAAAAAACTACAAAGAACAAAACTTAAAGCGAGCAAACACAACAAGAAAATAATCAAAGTGGCTCTACAACAGATTCCGCTAATAAATGGAAAATTTCCATTCCTTTTTTGTTCTGTTTGCCGGCTTGCACTAATCACGGAGTCAGCTAGCCTGGGCCCTTCACTAAAGGCTGCAGGCTTGTGTGCGTGTGTGTCTGTGTGTGGGTCAAGGAAATTAAAACATCGTAACTCCTGCTATGCAAAATTACAGCGTAATACAGTATAGTACACTGCATGCATGTTCCAGTCCAAGCATCATTTTTTTGTTGCACATCTTAGCCGCCTGTCCAGTCAGTAGAGTTTGAAGCCAGTTTGGCTTCACGTGCATGCTGAAGACGGGACACGCCCATGCAACTGTGGCTTTAGTCATGTGACCTTTTAATTGTCATTAAGCCGCGGTTGTCTGTGAGGAAAAACAGGTAAGCTACGTTATTAAATGTTGCCTCACTAACCTCTATTCACCTGTTTATCTATGCACTTCCAGCATTAGGAGGAAAGTGAAATTAAGTTTATTTAACAGCAGTTTGTTTATTTATCTCTGGGCTGCAAGGCCGGTCTCTTTCACACTATCTGATTGAAGGAGCGTGTACTCTCACTGATACTCTTCTGTGTAAGAACAAGATGAATTGCTGGAAGAGGCCGTTGAAACATTTTGCATAATTTCTTAACACGTGACCACTTATTATAAAATGTGCCGGGGGGGATCTTGACTTTTTGGTTTATGTGAAAACGTGAGGGTTGCTCTTTTGAGACATCACCATGTTTCTAACAGTAAATCAAAGTTGTGCGTGAATGTGAAAGGGCTAACAGTTCTTCTCTCACTGTTTTCAAAGGAAGGCAGTTGTGAATGAGTTAGTTACGTGTCCGTTTGACCTTATCTGAAACCGTGTTTTTTTCTCTTGCCCCTCTCTTTTGTGCACAGTGCTGGGGTTTGACAGAGTGCCATGGTGGGGTACGCTGTGCATTTCTCTGGGCTGCGCTGCCGTCACAGCCTTGTTCGTTTGGTTTGTCGTCTGTCCCCGCCTCAAGAAGAAAATCCAAGGTGAGCAAATCTGACTGCAGACTTTAGACTTCCAGACTATACTTTTGTAAATATGCTGACAAAAATATCTATTATCTATTAAAATTCTTCACTGCTATGTTGTGGTGGGGAAAATAAAGTCTTAGGCACAACATCAGTAAGTTCAGTCTCAAGTAAAATGAATTATTAATTTAAGATGTTATTGATTCCCAGCAGTCTATGGAGGGACTGCTGCTTAAATAGTGCCTGTCTACTTAATTTGAGCACTCAGTGTGCTCAAGTCTCATACATCCAATCACACACACACACACAAATTCAAACAGTGCTTTTATCTACAACTAAGCATTTTTATCCAATATTAACCCACGAACACAGGCATTTTGTCCTCATAAGGAACTGTTGGTCACCACAAGTATAGTGGCATGCCAATTTTCTGTCCTCACAAAGATGTCTAAACATGAACACACATACAAACACACTCACTCTGTGTTCAGTATCTTGCCCAAAGATACTTTGACACATGGACTGTCTGAGCCGGGGATCAATCTACCGACCTGCTGATTGGTAGATGCGTAAACTTCAGGTGCCTCTGACATAAAATTAGACAGAGAATAGAATAGACCAGACAAGCTTTATTGTCATGATAATCAGAACAAAACAAAAATTAGGAATGCAACTCCAACATTGTGTTTAACATAAAACAGTAAACATAAACATGGAAAATAATAAATACCATAAATAAACTATAAATCTAATTTTACAAACATGGAGTTAGTCCTTCAATTATAAGCTGCAACATTAAGATGAAATAAAGAGTGACGCACTGATTTTATTTCTGCACTGGCATCACCGCTTTCTCTTGCGTCCAGGACAAACAGCTGCTGCTCCCTGTGCAGCTCCACTCATGGAGAGGAACTCCAGCAAACCCGTGGAACTGCAGCAGTCCCCAGTATCCCATGCACCCCGACCACAGACCCCTCCAGTAGACAGTCAGAAGGTGGCTTTTAAACTTGGAGGCTCAGAGGAGACGGATTTAGACAGCATAGATGCAGAAACCAAAGACCTGGACATCGCCAATGGTAATGACTTGCATTTGCACTCGATCTGACTCTAAATAGAGTATAACCAGAAGAAACCAGCTGAATTACATTTAACTGTTTATTTTCATAGGTCTGAATGGGACCGTAGGCCCCATGGTGATCACTGATCCTCACAGTGGTCGGTCCCACACAATCCACAAAGACTCTGGCCTTTATAAGGACCTGCTGCACAAGCTCCACATGGCCAAGGTTGGCGAATGCATTGGTGACAGCGACACAGAAGAGCGGCCCATCAGGAGGAACAACAGCTACACCTCCTACACCATGGCTATTTATGGAATTCAAGGAGATGTCAGGCACAAAGACGGGGACGGTGCGCTGCAGAGGAGACCGAGAGTGGACAGTTACAGCAGCTACAGCTCGGCAGTGTCCAACAGGAGTGCAGCTCTGGATGAGAATGTGGCCCAAGAAGCTGACACGGACCTCGCTGGCGCGGACCTAGAAGAGGATGAGCTGGAAGTCGACCAGCCTGCTGTTTCCTTGCTTTTCCAGTTCTTGCAGATTCTCACGGCATGCTTTGGCTCTTTTGCTCATGGAGGGAATGATGTCAGGTAGGAAAGGATGTTTGTTTGTTTTTTTGAAGAATTCATATACATTTGTTTATTCAGATGGCTTACAGAAACTTTTTTCTCATTAGCAATGCTATTGGCCCACTAGTGGCTCTCTGGCTTCTGTATGAGAGTGGCTCCGTTTTGTCAAGTGCACCGACACCTATCTGGCTACTTCTGTACGGTGGAGCCGGCATCTGCATTGGACTCTGGGTGTGGGGTCGGAGGGTGATCCAGACCATGGGCAAAGATCTCACCCCCATTACACCCTCGAGGTATGCGGCCGATAAATAAAATCCTTATTTGCTTTAAAGTCAAAGCATACTGACAGTTCCTTCTCTTCTAGTGGATTCAGCATCGAGCTGGCCTCAGCAATCACAGTAGTGGTGGCATCCAATATTGGCCTTCCTGTCAGCACAACCCACTGCAAGGTAATAACACTATAAGGACTGTGTTTACTACAAAAAGATGCATGTGTTGGAAGCAGGTGAAGTTTTCTGTATAAGTAACGTACACGGTGGCACATGACCTGATGAACTCTCAAATTATGTGCACACAGGTGGGATCCGTGGTGGCCGTGGGATGGCTACGTTCCCGAAAGTCAGTCGACTGGCGTTTGTTCAGGAATATCTTCATAGCCTGGTTTGTTACTGTTCCGATCTCTGGGCTGATCAGCGCTGCCATCATGGCTCTCTTCATCTATGTTATTCTCTGAGGCTAACACTGTCCAGCAACACTCCTACTTGAGTTGATGGACTGCGGCCAACAAGTTATTTGACTCTGATAAATCCTACGCCAATAAAAAAGTCCTGTTTGTTCTGCATTTGCTAATGATTTATATTATATCATTAAGTCAAGCCAATTATTTTATCTCCCATGGTCGCGTCCTTGAATTATGTAGACTCTAATAACACTCTTCAGTTATCCTAAAGACTGTGATCTTGTATATCCTTTTGTATATTTGTATAGAAGCAATGTGCATTTTGATCAGATGATTCCCTTTTGACTGAAAAAGAGCGAGCAGCAGTCGTATGTTTGGATATTTGGATACAGTAAAATATGGAGTTGCTTGATTTGGTGATATTTCAATGTATTTTATTCACCATTAAAGATTTTCTTTTACATTTTCTGAGTGTTAATGTGGGAGGGATGGATTAGTAGAAGCAACAAAACATCATCATGAATTTGATCGAAAAACTGTTCACTAAAAAAATGAACATTCTTTGTTTTCACCAAGGTGGACGCAATAGTGAATCATTGACACTAGTAGTGGAAGTGAAGCTGATTCTCCTCAATGTTTTGGTGCTATTTTTGCAAAGTCCATGAGGTGGCAGCCTCTTTCCACACACACTGACTCCCCAGGCAGGCCAATGACTTTAGAGCACCCTGATGCAGTGTGCTGCAGTCTGTTCCTGTTCTGAAGACTGAGGGAGTGGAACCAGCAGGTGATGGAGAAGGTCATGATGCTTTCCAGGAAGGCATAGTAAAAAGTCCTCATTATGGGTGGGAGAACTGTGTCGTTACATAAGCAAACAAACGATTGGTGTGAGTTCTACAGACATAAGTTACATTTCTTCATTCAACAAGATTAACATCGGTGTAACAAACAAATATTTTACTAGTTCATGTAACAAGACTGACCTTTGATGTGCCAAAGTGTTTAAACAATGTAACATGAATTTAATTTAATTAGACTAACTTGGTACAAACATGTTCATTGAATGAAAGTCAAATTAATTGAATGTACATGTTACTATTATGACACAGAAGTGCATCTTCACAACTCCTTCTGTGCAAGTGAGGTCAGGACCCTCCTCACTGTGGGTGAAGAGGGTGGTGCTGTGGCAGGTCAGTGCTGAGAGTGGTTCTTTGGTCCTCTGTGCAGCTCCTTCCACTCTCAGCTGATCCAGGATTGCTAAAGAAACTGCCCTGCAAACCAATATATCATTTGTCATCTGGTCATCCATCCTTCTCATCGTGTCGGGCTAGGGCTGTCTTCTGGGTGGAGGGTCTCTCTTTGTTAGCTTCGTCTTAGATGTTAAGTGTCTGAAGTGCTGAATTCTGGGAAAGGACAAGTGTAAAGCACATAAAGACCAAAAGAAAAGCATGAATTCACAGATCACTGATTTCTTAAATTTACTTTTCTTCTGTTATGTGTTTTTACCTTACCTCTGATCCCTTAGCCACAGGGTATACCTTATGTAAAAACAAGAGACTTCAGTCTTCACTACATCGTTTTTAAACCTTTTCAACATATTTGTGTTGACATTAAGTATGGACTTACCTTTGTTCTGCATGGTGAGTTGGAGCTTGTGAAAAACATATATTAGTCATTTAAACAGTTATCTGTGATATTAAGAAAAATAGAAGTAATAATAACAAAAGAAAACCTACCTTCCAGTCACACAGACAATGTTATATATCAAGAAAAAAACTATACATTTCACACTGCAAGACAAAAAGGCCAACTTAAAAGTTTAAAAAGAAGTTCAAACATATTCTAAACAGAGTCACTGTCATCAAGTGAAAGGCAAAAAGGCCACTCCCAGAAACGTCTGACTCCAAAATTGTACTGATATCTAGAAAGCAAAAATGAGCACCAGGGAGGAGATCTACGGAGCAGTCATAAGGACGATGAAGTGGGAGGTGTGAGAGAGCTAAACCTTTACATACAACCTCAGCCACACTGCTCTTGGATTACAGGTGAACAGTCTATGGCCCGCAGCATTGGGGCTCAATTCCTTGCAATCCCTTTCAGCATGGCTTTGGCCCATCTCAGCGCTCACCCGCTCCCTGAGTTGTGCTGCTGACCATGTCCATTGTTTTAGGACCACAGTATACTCATTTTATAATGGATGTCAATCAGCAGATCATCATGTGGTGGATCAGGAGATTTGCAACATGGATCACAACTCTGAAGCAACTGTGTGATGCTATCGTAATCAGTATGAAACTAAATCTGTGAGGAACGTTTCCAGGTCTTTGTTGAATCTGTGCCACAAAGAATTAAGGAAGTTTTGAAGGCGAAAAAATGTCCAAAACAGCCTGGCAAGGTCCAATAACGAAGTGGCCAGTAACTGTATTTAGTGTTGAAATGTTGGGTTTTTTTTCAGAATTTTTTCACTTAATGGCAAGACAGAGTACCACATGACTGTGGCCTTGTGTTATACCCACTCAGCTGCAGTGATGCTGCAGACAAACACAAACATCGTGATTTGACATTCAGGAAGAGTTTTTGAACAAGAGGTTAAACTGAAGTTGCAAGTTACCTTCAGCCAGGTTCATGAAAACATTGTCCTGCTTATAGATAGCAGATCATTTTTGTCAGTGTGTCAGGATGGTTTAAATTTCAGCTTTTTGTTCACACAAAACAATTTTTCTTCATTTTTTACAAAAGTCTGTGAATCCTCAAATTGTTCAGTTGTTCTTGTTGCTCCCCATGAGGTCACTTTGACAATGTGACAAAAACAAAACTCCACTGTACACACTCGGGCCACCAGAAACTTTCTAAATCCTCAATAAAAAGCTGACAGGTTGCAATGATGTTCCAAATAAATCCTAACTAAAGTCCACGAGGTGGCAGCCTCTTTCCACACACACCGACTCCCCCCTCCATATGCTGTGGTGTGCTGGGGGAGCAGCACGGCAAAGAAGGAGTCATCCAGTCTGGAAAAACTAATCAGGAAGGCTGGCTCTGTGGTTGGCATGAAGCTGGACACTCTGGTGACAGTG
>VURO01035519.1:44877-55282 GCA_015108175.1 Pelvicachromis taeniatus | reverse complement strand
GTTAAGAGCAGCCTTGGAGAAATCACAGCTTTCTGAATTATTATTCTTCACAATCATCTGCGGTTGATTACAACTCTATTAGCCATTTATTGTGACAGCTTTGTTAGGATGCTCTGAAGCTCATTAACAAAAAGTCTGACGACGAGAGCTTCCGGCCTCTTAAGTTAGAGGCTGGACTTGCTGTATTTGAAAGTGTTATGTAACACGAGAGCATCACGAGGTGCAGGGAGACACTCACAGGATGTACAGAAGGTAACTTCACTGTCCACGGGTCTGCACCCTGTCACTTGTCATCAGTGTGCTTGATTCATCAGCGTTAATAAATAGCTGCAGCGCCGTGAGGAATACAGATAGATTGAACAGAGCTCAAATTCATAAAAGGTCAAACCAATTTGTAAATGCATTAACTAATAATTGTGTAAGTGTCTTTCAACAGACGGGTGTAGTTCAGGCTATAAATGCAGAGGAACGTGGCAGCGGTCACAGTGGTCTGTGGTCTGCTTGGCCCTTTTCAAAATAAATAGTAACCAAAAAGTGCTTAAAAACCAGCAAGTGGATTGGATTATCTAGAAGAATATTAATATTAGCTTAATGTATCTTGTAGTCAGTTAAACTTTGTATATCAGTATTTTTCTACTGTTTCTACATGCTCTGGTCTACTGTGCTGACTATGAGGACAACTCCATTTGTGAATGGCTGTCAGGTGGGTTGTAGTACAAGCAGCTGCCTGGCTGGTTTTCTGCCGTTCTCATTGACGTTCCCCCCTCTGATAAAACACAGAGCTGCACATGTGTCTGTGAGATGAACCACTGAGTCATTTGTCAGCCATTACCACGACACGGGGGCTAGGCCTGACGTTTATCGCTCCTCACTGTGCTGTTCGCTGTGTTACCTTCCCCCTCGGCTGGGATAAACCTGTCACGGCCGAGGCTGATGGACAGTAGGTCTGGATGCTCGGTGCCTCCTCCTCTGCACTCTCTTTTGCTGTCCCTCCACATGAGCACGCCTCTGTCCTTCATCGTCATCGATCCGAACTCCCTTGAGGCCTAGCTTCCAGGCTGTTGTGATGTTGTTTTACGGCTGCTTGCGTGGAGGGATCTCAGCGAGCTTGTTTTGCTATAATGTTGAGTGTGATGCGTGCGTTTCACATTGGATGTTTGCTGTAGCTCAGCAGGTCACCCTCAGCCACTTGCTTTGTTGCAGGCTTATGGAGTGTCCCTGTGGGGAAACCCCGTTTTGTCGCAGAGCCAGTGAGCTTGTCCTCTGAGGCTGTTTTCTTTTTTGCCAAGAGTTGTAAAGAAGGTTAAGTATGATTGATGTCCCCTGTGTATGTTTCTGAATAAATACTTGTGTTTTTGAATGTGAGTAATTATTGCTTGTGTGATTGGTGCCGTCTGCCTGTTATGGTGTTTGGGTCCCGTCCCTGCAGGGCTGCTCTTCGCTCCCATGGGTTTGGGAGGATCTCCTGTGGGTGGTAGCCAGGCCGAGTTACTCAAACTAATGAGACAGCAGCTATGTTTTATCTCCATGACTCCCTCTAATCAGAACGCCATGTCAAGAAAACAAAACCACCGCAAACGACGCAGCAGGGCCCGGTTCTGGAGGGAGTAGCCTCAGAACATCTGTATTTAATTGGCACTCACAAACACACAGGACATGGATTTCATCTCAGTACAGTTTGCTAGCAAAGAACAGCAGAGTTACTGGTGAAAAACACCAGTCTGTGGTGAAATCCCGATTAGCACTGCTTTATGGATATAGTATAAGAGAAGCCTTAGAGGCTCATATAAGCATAGTGTGAATAGATATCTAGCTGAAGGCAGAGGGGAGAATTGACTCTCGGCCAAGAAGGATCGATCCGTTTTCCTCCCCAGAGGGGCATTTAAACCTCTAAACACTGCTGTGGACTGATCCCCTTTCACTACAGCCACCCCCACAGCAAAATACACGGGCTTATCTGGCATTTCCGTCATATACCAACACTTGTGGTCTGTCTGATGGATTTCACACTGCAGCTACTGCTTGGATTTTAAGCACTTGTACTTCTTATATGTTTTAAGATCACATGTAGGTGACACAACCCAGAAACCATCATCATCATCATCATCATCATCATTTGTGCTCTGTGGGAGACATCAGTGTTTTGGTTTTACCGCTTATCTCTTTTAAGGAGACAAATGTTGACACCAAGCAAATGTACAATCTTAAAGTATACTACAGTGTATTTTTTTCCCCATGAAGTCAGACTATCCCTCGATCATTTAGCAACAAACACTCACACTTAATAAGTATGCATCACAAATTCTGTAACACCATAAAGAGGCAGCCACTGAAATCATGACCAGCTCTTCTCCGCTGAGCGCAAAGAACAATGAAAATGTAAACGTTTCATTTCACATCGTCAATCTAATATTGATGTGATTTGTACTGAAGATCGTTCAGTTGAATTAAGACTCTGATTGTTGTGGATGTGCGATATGGTTTCCAGTGTTTGTGTGGCCTAGAAGATTGTTAAGGTTTAGCTAACCGTGCGCCACCATGACCAAGGCTAGACTTCTGTACGTCTGGTCAGCTTTACTTTGCAGGATGTTTGTCCCGACGTTAAATACAGCAGCATTAAAAAAAAAAAACTCACTGTTTAACACAGTGAAAGTGAACTGAACTGGCTCCATGCTGTATAGCAAGAAATATGTGTAATGTAATAGCAAATGTAATGATAACAAAATGAAGTTAAAATACAGCGTTAGCAAGATATGAACAACACATGGGAGCTCCGATTGTACCTAGCTTAGAGGATATTGTTGATGCTAACTATGTGCCACTTATGGAAGAAACTGCTAAATAAATCAACAGATGCCATTAATGTTATTTCCAATTGACAGAATCAATACTTTAAAAAAATTATGTTTTACCACAAAATGTGGATTTTCTTCTGAAGATAAAAAAAAAGTGTCATTTATACGTAATAAGGGAGGTTCAGGCTATTTGTCTTTGTTACATCTACCCTTGAATAGACGAGGTAAGACATGTTATGTTGTTATTTTGTGTTATTGGGCTACACAGCTGAGTGTATGATCATGATCGATTTCTCTGGAAGCGATCAGCCAGATTGGGTAGAAACTCAATATCTGAACCTTTTTCCAAATACCTATATTCAGACACAATGCTACTAATACATAACAAAAATCCAATGGTTTAATACATGATAAAATTTGTTATGGTGTTCATAAATATTTAAGAGAAGCCACTCCCCTATCTCAGTTTTGTCTGGTACGGGGTAGTCAGCATCTTCCACCTGGAAGAGCAGATTATGTTTTTATGTTTGGATCCATTGTGGATTTTTATGGAAATAAAGAAATTAGCAAGATGTACTGACTGTGATGGGAAATAAAACCAGTATCCGGATCCTTAGTTTATTTTCAGAAGCATATAAATATAGTAAGAGTGAATAGACACTAAGGGACCTCAGTCTGCAAATTACAAGAAGGAAAGAAAAGGATAAAAATTACTCACTTGGCAAACAAATGATATCAATGTACCGTTGGAAAAGAAGAGATTACTTAAGGGTAGGCAAGTTCAAATACATGTGGGTCTGTTTATGGTCCACAAACACAGAGACTGATGTATGTAAATGAAAGGAAAAGCCTTGAAGAGAAAGGTTTTTATGTTCCCTGTTTGTGTGTTGTATTTTATTGCTTTTCTGTTCTGTTTTATATTCAAAGGGGCTGTGAATAAGGTTTCCTGTGAATTAGATCACTGATTTGACGTAGGTAATTGTTGAACTTTGTTGTAATTTTATAAATAGTTTTTATTAAAAATATGAAAACGATATAAGGTTAATGGACTAGATGAAGCTTTGGTATATAATTATATATGTGTAATTGTTTATCTGTTGCATTAGGGAGGTCTTTGTCAATAAGAAAGGCTGTAAAACCTGGGAAAATACAGTTAAAATACCCACTTTCACATTTTCCAAAGCTGCCGAGTGATGCCAGATTGAAGTCTCTGCTAGGCCCGCGGGCCTTATGTTTGACACCCCTGCTTTAATAGGTCCTGATGTTGATCTTTTCTCACAAATTTGAGAAAATCAGTCAATCAATTTGAAGTGCAACAGAGAGCAGTGTGCAGATCATTTCTGCATACGTTGCCACATGTGTTTGTGCAGTTGCGAATTGCGGTTACACTGCGCTCACTGTTGTGAGTTGGCCCGTGTGTGACTGCAGAGATAACCCTATCAGCAGCTGTTGGCTGCCGTGTTGATGGAGCAGGGCTTTGTTTGCTTTTGTTTCGGAGGCGTGAGAACCTCTTCTTCTCTGCCCTATTTCCCTCGGCTAAATGCCCTCTCTGACTAATTATGGTTGAAAGTGTCACAAGTCAAAAGCTCTCATCTTCTGTTATGTGTTGAGCTGACAAACAGCAGTAGTTGTGGTTTGGATGCTACCTGTGAATGTGCTCAAGCACTTGTTATGCTGTAGACCAGAAAAGAGGGCGGTGCGTTTGTGTTTGTCTTTTTTTTTTCTTTTTCTTCTTTATTGTCGTTTAGTAAGTAGTAAGTGTGTGTGGGAACTGTTCTGGTGGTCTGTGGGAGGAAGCTGTAAAAAGGATCCCTGCGATGTACGTGGTAAAGGTCAGGTGCTGTATGCATCAGCTCTGACTGTGAAATCCCACTTGCGTCAGAAGCAAGAAAATAAGCAAAGAGTGGCGCCCAGTGACTCTAAAATGCACATTTTATATAGAAATGCGAAGAAAAAGCAGGTAGAAATAGAAACAAGGCAGACAGAGTTACCTGGAGAAGTAAGCGGTGCACAAGCATCGCTGTGATGTCCGCTGACACACTGCGTGAGAAGATACTACGTCTTCATACTGGGTGTAGTTCGATGAATCATACATAAATCCGTGTGCATGTACATGAAACTTCGAGAGGATGTTTATAGCAACATCAAAATGATGCTCAGCCTATTGGTAGACCCTATGCTCAGGTTCTCCAGAGCACCGAGCTTGGTGAAATCCACTTATGTGTCGGCAGGAAAGGAAGAAGAGCAGCAGCGCTGTGGAAGGGGGGGGGGGGGGGGCACGCAGAGGTGAGGAGAGGAGAGAAGAGGAACAGAGGGAGAGGTGGAACATTTTCCTGATGGAAAGTGACAGAGCGGAGGGAAGGGTAATAACACCACGCACATTTCCCTGCTCCTTCACTCTCACATACGCTTAAACACCTCGGCGTCCATGCGTCGACGTCTCCCATCAGAGGGCACCTGTTTTTAATTATGAAGTCACCTGCCTGTGTTTTTTATCAGTCATCTGACAACATGCTTTGTTTATAGAGGCAGATGTCTGCCACAAGGTACCAGAGTGAAAAGTTGTTTGTTTAGTTTGACTGGCAGTTACCTTTGAAACGATACACAAGATTCTATGTCCTCATTGTATTATAGTGATTAGCAGGCTGTGCATCCCCTGGAAACCACTGGCATTGGTGACTAAAGTGCATCGCCACATCTCCTTCTGACTTCTAATCCACCGCATGAACTCCTAAAGCAGATATCTTACATTATCATCAAGGAAGCGGCTTTAAAGCCACTCTCTGCACTGCTTGCTTATCAGCCCGCTCTAGGAGGTCAGTCAGATCAGTAACTGTTGTCTGTTTCAGCCTGTCTGTTTGCTGCTGCTGCTGCTAATAAAGAAGTATGCATGATCACAGCATTATTTGATTAAACGAGCCTCTCCTGGTTCCATTTACTGGCCGATCTCTTATCTTGTTCTAGCATGTCGAAGCAATGTTTTTAAGTATCATCACTCTCATCTTGGGTGCTTTTATTTGCTAAATAAATAATAAATAATTCCCAGTCTGTTGCAGATTTTTTTTTCATTAATGATAGAAATATATAAATGTCACTAAACAGAGCTGCTCCAAAATATGATAAATAAAGTGAGTCTTGTTCTGTTTGTTGTGTTGAAGAGTTTCTGTAGGGCTTCATAACACAGGGAATCTGCCAAATGCTAGCTAGCTCTCACGTTGAAAAGGGACAGAGCGTTCCTGCTGTAACCAATAGGGTGTCTTTGATCTGCACCGTATGGTCTAACATTTACTGAAAACATCTTTTGACTGAGATCAGAGCTGCAGTGACGCAACTCGGGCTGCCAGCGGTTGCAGCGAGCCAAACTCAGAGCTCCCTTGATCAGACTCAGCGAATACACAAAGACAGTGTGGGACTTTCTGCCTCGGCCTTAGCATTTGTAACATTTTACAAAAAAAGAAAGACTCTACTTTAGCAGTGTGGAGGCATGACAAATCGCTAACGCTGAAAAGGGATGGCTGTCTCAAAAACATCTTAGTGATAAGCAAGGTGTCATCGTTTCACACCGAGCTGCTGCAATGGATGGAAACATCTTCCATCAGACTACCAAACAGACTACTTTAGGAACTTTGTGTGTCAATAAACAGCCAATCACAGAGCGGCTAGCTTGCCGTGGAAGTGAAAATTCCCCAATGGCGGTGTCTGAAATATTTTAAATTTAAGGGTTCTGTGAATCTATGAATGCCATTGTTCACCAACACCTTCTGACTTATTTGTCACATGCTGGTAACAAAGTGAAGGCCAAGGTTATTACAGTTAAACTAAACAAACAAACAATCTTATACATACAATAAGATTAAAAAATGAAGTGTCATGCCATCCGTGAATTCAACAGGAATAGGTCCCCTGTCAGGTGTACAATAATAAACTATGTAATCCAATTCTAACTGCAGCTTGACAGCCGGTGTACCCTGCCCTCACAACTATTTAAACTCATGACAACAAAGGATACATTTCCTTAACAAGGCATGGGATAAACTCAAGCTTAACTTTCATATGCATTACACAAAAACATCACTTATTTTGGTTGTTGGCTGCCCGGCAGGCTCTGTCTAATGTCAATGCGAGGCATTCTCACTTTTCCCTCCTCCCGTCTGCGTGTCACCTGTTAGTACTTCTAAATCATGGCTGTTGGTAAGAGTCCAAGTCCTGTGACTGTCCAGCATGAGGAGCATCCTGCAGTAGCCTGTGATATGAGGAATATTTGCCAGGTTTTCCTGGCAGCCAAACTCTGCTTGTGCTATTCAGAGGAGCTGCTCACACCATCAATTTTTATGCCTCGTGCCAGCAGCAGCCACGGCGTGGAGGAGTTATGTTGTCAGCTTGTCTGTGCTATACTCTTGAACACAATATTTCAGGAATGAGGGAATTTCTTCTAATTTCACACAAATGTCCTTGGACTCAGGGATGAACTGATTTTAATGTAGGTCGTCAAAGGGTCACCATGATTCGAGAAAGGCCTTGTTGGGCCATAGCTCAAGAACTGATAAGTGAAGCATGACAAAGTATGACATGAACTTCTTAAAGAATGATAAGGTGAAATTATGACATTTCATGTCCTGGAGGTCTAAGGTTCGCTTCACCGTTGCATCATAATGTTTTGCAATAATCCTTTTGTGGCCATTATCAAACATCGTAACTCAGGGAGTAATGCTAAGAATGCTAATTATGTCGCTTCACTGTCGATACAGGTGTGAAACTGTGTATTCAAGTGTCGCCTCTGGGTCAGTTTTTATCAAGCTGAAACAGCAGTTGCCTCCTTCGTGTTTTGTTCAATGCATTTGAGTTAGAGAGAGAGATATCGGTCAGTAATGAAAACAACTACGACATCTTTAGTTTTTTGTTATCGCAGTTACTTTTTTTACATTTTGACATATTATTTATTCACAGAAAAAAAGAGTGGCTTTCTATGCTATCTAAAAGATAGCTTAAAGACTAAAAGTGTTCTTCCCATATAAAACTATATTATATACTGTATATCTTCCAATAGTAGCCCCGGCATTTATTCAAAAAATTATCCGGCCGGCGTTTAAAAGAGACCGGCGGTTGTAGGAGACCGGCTCTTATTCCCTTCTCAGATGGAATTGTAACAGAAGTGAGAGGGAAAGAAGACCCAGGCGCTGTTTTTAGACTGAGGTGAAAAGTGCGTTTACTTACAGTGCTCCAAAACGTATTCCAACAGATCACAAATAATACAGTTCCCAATTGTGCTCCTCCTTTGCTCCCGAGTGTCTCCTTGTCTGTGGTAGCCCAGTGCACGAGTGGTGCTCCCCGAAACTTCTCTCCGCCCGACTCTCCTCGAGAGGAAGTAAAAGAGCAGAAAATCACAGTTAGCAGGTTCGCTAGCCGACAGTTCCAGTTCAGTGTAACAATCCCACTTTGATGGTCGCTGCATCCAGCTTAAATGCCGCTGGTCGTAGATGACGGCTGATTTGAAACAGCTGGCCGAGTGATCTCCCCTATACGTCTATTTGTCGTGACATGTTTTCAAACTTGCGTTTATTAGAAACGGGCGTCAATAAGAGACAGGCCACTATTAGAAGATATACGGTATACCTAAATAATTGACCTTGAGATGAACATGAACGATGGAGTGCTGCGAGTTTTAATGATAAAATATGTGTGTAACATTATTCCTAGCAGCTTGCCCAAAAAACCCACATCATTTGTTGCCTTGTCTTCAGTTGAATGCCAGACATAACACAGGTTGAAAAACATAAAATAGTATTTTGCACCAAACTTGGCAAAGTATGTCTTTAAAAAAAGCTGAGGGAACTGGGCAAGTAGAGGACAAAAGCAGAAGTGACAGGCCAAAAAAAAATAACTATGTCAGATGAGCAGTATCTGAAAAATCCAGCAAATTCTTAAAACAAGACCCGAGAAATGCATCTGGCCCTTCATTTGATCCATCTACTGTTCACTGAAGCCTCATCTGGTGTCAGTGGAACGGTGGCTGCCAGGAAACAAATATTAAGGTTGGAAATTGCTAAAGAGTAAGTGATGAATCGGAATTTTTAAAAAGTTTTAGCTCAAATTGTAATCAGTTTGTACGGAGGAGGTCAGGAGAGAGATACAGCCTTCATCCTGTAAACATGGTGGAGACTCTGACATGGTTTGAGGCTGTATTTCAGTCAGTCGTGTTGGGGATCTTGCCAACCTTGCTGAAATTGAAACAGCACCATGTTCAACAAAAACCAAACACAGGATATCAACACAAACACTTCATACCATCTGTCAAGCACTGTGGTAGAGGTGTGATGATTAGGTTTGTCAGCCATAGGAAACTGGCAACTTACTGTCGTTAAGTCTATCGTGAACTCATTTTTATACCAAAGTGTTGTAGAGTCAAATGTGGGGCCAACTGTCCAAATACTAAAGCTTGGCCACGATTAGGTCATGCAACAGGACAATGATCACAATCACACCAACAAATCTGGCTCAGTCAAAGTTCAGACCTCGACCCAACAATAATTTTATAGTATGACCTTTAGAGAACTGTGAATAAACAAATGCTTGCAAACCTCAATGAACTGAAGCAACGCTGCAAAAGACTGGACCAAAATTTCTCCACAACGCTGTGAAGGATAAATGATAAATTCATACGGAAGATTCTGTTCGTCCAGATGAACAGAATCAACTTTTTGGGATTTACTTACCTGGATGAATAAGCATCAAGACAGTATTTCGTTTCATTTTTATTGCTTCTAAGCTATTCAATTATTCACAGAGGCTGTACTTTTTTCCCTCCATGAGTGAATGAGGTTTCTATGAGTCTGTGGCGAGCCCTCAGTGCTTTCTCTCGCCTCTTTGTTTTGTCACAAACTTCAGCTTGTTGTCATTTAAGAGACTTGATGTAGAAGACTGACAGTCAGAGGGATCCTACAGTGTCACAAAATATTGCAACTCTGCTGTCAGGTTTTGAAAACGTTGGGAAAAGTGTTGCCTGAAAGTCAACCCTTGTGCCCAGTATGTGAGAAATGAAAGCCCTGACAAGTTTCACATATAGTACTTTAAGTGAGAAATGACTTAAGTGACAAAGGAATACAAAAAAGTCTAGTAAAGTAGTTCTGATTCTGGTATTAAACTTACATTTAGGATGGGAACAGAAACACTGTGACATGATCATGCTAACAGCCTTCTAGTTTCAGTCTCTGTACATTGGTCATTCAATGCTGTAATTATTTGTGATACTATTAAGGCATGTCAAGGCCAAGGTGACCTGCGTAAGGTCAAACTGAGCATCACAATGGGAAAGAAAGATGATTTAAGTGACTTTGAACATGGTGCTGTTGAATCAGAACAGGACACTGAGGAACAACTTGCACAGTTCCACTAAAACTACAAAACACTGGAAAAACACTGCACGGTCTGTTTGTTCTCAATTTCTGCTGCAACAACCAGATGGTATGATGGTATGATTGGAGTTTGGTGTAAATAACATGAAATCTTCGATCCACCCTGCCATATATCAAGAGTAGGCTGCTGCTGGTGGTGAAATGGTGTGTGTGTGTGTGTGTGTGTGTGTGGGGGGGGGGGGGGGGGGGGGGTGCTTT